>CAIGRN010184187.1:0-21825 GCA_903798345.1 Fraxinus anomala | reverse complement strand
GTTAATTATAGGTCACAAATCAATAAAAAGGGTCACATGTTTTGTAGAGTTATGGTTCGAAGCAGTCGCCGGAGTTGGAATAATTGTTGGAATCGGAGCAGTCGTTGGAATCGTCGTCGGAACGGTTGCTGGAATTGGAGCGGTCGTCGGAACAGTCGTCGAAATCGGAACAGTCGTCGGAACGGTTGCCAGAATAGTCATCGAAACGGTCGTTGGAACGGTAGCCGGAATCGGAACAGTCGTCGGAACGGTCGTCAGAGCGGCAGGGGTGATGGAGGTGGGGTGAGTTAATTATATATATTTATATATATAAATAAAAAATAAATATATATGTATGTATATGTCAAATATCTGATTTTTGAAATTTAAAAGTTGTTTTCTTATTTTTGAAATAGTGTATACTTAAAGTAGGATTTATGAATTTTTCCCAAAAAAATTATTGTTAACAACTTTCAGCCCAATACCTTGAAAGGCCCATAAGAGTTACGCCTTAGCTCACATATCTATAGCATGCATAGCTCACATATCTATAGCATGCATCTTCAATGCTTTGGTTAGGAAATTTATGGGATAAAAAAAAAATCATCGTTGTAAAGCACTCTCCCGTCCGCCATTGTGAATGATTTTTCAATTATAAAAGTCGAAGAAATTAAAAGGTAGTAGTTCTATTTAGAAAAAGGAAAATCACTTTGATGCAAATTATTTCTTTTTTTTCATTTTCAATCCAATTTCCATGATCTTTCATTTTAATTTTATTTCTATGCTACAAAAGTATTAAATAATTCACCATATGACAAAATAAAAATTAAATGTACCCATTGGTCCTTTTGTCTTCATAAATTAAGTTGAAAAATTATTGTAATTTTGTCAATTTTATGGTATATAATTTATTTATTTATCACTAGCAATTCGACATTTCAACACTTGACCCCTTAGGTTTTTGGATCAAAACATTGTCTTGTAGAAAAACCAAGTTATGATGTAATTTGGAAAAATGGTCCATAAATAGCAAGTGAATAGAATACATTCGCTATTATGCACACATCACGCTCATTGCTAACATCTTTCGAAATCTCAATAATTATGTACATGTTGCCTGCTATGAGTCTACTAGGAAACTCAACGGGTTTATTGTACCATTTAGTAGAATCTTGAATCCTGTTTATGGCATTAAGAATAAATCTTTGGTAATATTGCAAAATGTCATGTTACAACTGATTTTGTAATGTGTTTTCTCGACATACTGAAATTTGACCTTATGCTCGTATAGAGCATTTTAAGTTTGGATGCAACTTCGTTGTATTTTCAGTTTTTCTGTAGGAAAGAAAGAATTTTCTAAGATGAAATGTATAACTTTTTTTCTTTAATAACTCGAGTCAAAAGTATTATTTTCTGAAACATTATCGTAAGTTATTTTAGTACACGTTGAATTGAACACAAACCAATGCTTGTGAATTTTTGCACGAGCCCCGAACAAACAGATTTATTTTTTGCATTCGTATATTTGAGGATGATGATGGTTTTGATCTTTCAGTTTAATCATCAAATTTCTACTCCCCACATACATACACAATTCTTATTCTAGAGGTCTCGAAATATTTCGATACTAAGACACAGGTAAATGGAGAAAATGAGACCAAAGAGGATGAAGAAAAAGAGGCTCGAGGTATTTCTCATTGATTTTGATTTATTTTTGGTAATATTATGTACTGATTATTGTATTTTGTTCTCTTAAACATTTTTTGATATCTATTTGTACTTTATCAATCCTTTGGTAATAAATACTAAATGTTTGCAATTTTCATAAGAACATCAAACTTAGTGCCTTTTTCAGCCTTATTTTTATGGTAGAATGTATTTTAAAATAGTAAATTAATATATAATATGTGGTTAAAGCGAAGGAAACTTTTTAGGTTGCGTGTAATTTTTTTCGATAGATTCTTCTCAGTTTTCAATTTAATTCTTGTGATTATGAAGAAAATATGTATAGGTAGGTAGCCTAGAGAGATCCTATAAATAAATTCTTTCTATTTTGGACAATTATTATGTGTATGAATACATTGTTCATAGTAAATTTATAAAGAACAAAAAAAAAATAATAATAATAATAAATAAAATTTGAAGATCACACAGGTTGAATTCTTAAATTGTGCTCTGTTTTACTATAAGAAGTTATATATAAAGATTTTACACAAGAATACAAATAATTGTTTGGAGTTCCTCAATTCTGAGGAAAGTCAAGTTGTTTATAAATTACCACCACACACAAAGTAGACAATGGATAGTATACAAGTCAAACTTATAACAAATGCATAATATTATGGATTCTCTATTGTAAGCAATTTTGTTTGTTACTATTTTCATCTGGTAGCCTTGCTCTAAAAACCATTTTTTTGTCATATATATGTGTATATGTAGAAAGAGATTTGGGTGAAGGAAATATTCTCTGTGTTTACTGTTTACAACTAACCAGTTGTATCTTATTTCTTTGATCGTAGAGTAGTTGAAAAGATGCTCTCCACTGGATGTCACCACTTTTTACATATATAGTTGGAGATTGTAGATAAGTGTTGGTCTTGAACGATTTGTTTTATGGCACATAAAATGTTTCTTGACATGTGTTCTTGTATCGAATAGGTCAAGTATTAGTGTTTATTTAATAATTTCATTAATTTTTATTGCTTGATCTCTTTATCTTTGGATCCAAAATCCTGTAAGTAGCCTTCCAACTTGGCATCAAACGCCTTCAATCCTATTATAAGCAAAGTAATGCTTACTCTTTCCTCTATTTTATTCATCATTATAATAAAGATCTAAGATGAATCATATTATAATTACTATTATCTAACAAGTAAATAAGCTTAGTTCACATACACTGAAAACTGGAGGCATTCGTGGCAGTTTTGCATTTTTTCCTTTTTATGATGTTTTGACGTTATGAAGTGCTAGCATATTTTCCTGATGAAAGTTATCATGTAACACACTCCATTCTATTAATTTACTTTATCCTAGCATAACATTTCAGTATAAATCGATAGAAGAATCATCAGACAATATATCATATGTAAATTCACTTTGTTAAATAAAGTTCATTTTACTAACTTCATCGAATGTATATATAACGCTAACATAACTTTAAAAATAACAAAATTCGTACATTGCACGGACCAAAACTAGTATAGAAAAAAAAAAGGTTTACTTAACTAGGAAGTAATGTAAATATCTAGGGAAAATTGCATATAATTACTATTATCTAACAAGTAAATAAGCTTAGTTCACAATTTTTCCTTTTTATGATGTTTTGACGGTATGAAGTGCTAGCATATTTTCCAGATGAAAGTTATCATGTAACACACTCCATTCTATTAATTTACTTTAGCCTAGCGTAACATTTCAGTATAAATCGACAGAAGAATCATCAGATAATATATCATATGTAAATTCACCTTGTTAAATAAAGTTCTTTTTACTAACTTCATTGAATGTATATACAACGCTAACATAACTTTAAAAATAACAAAATCCGTGCATTGCACGGACCAAAACTAGTAATAATTAATAAGGGTTAATGGATATATTTTTTTAATTCTCACGATTCTTATGGTTAACATTTTTCTTAAATCCACTTATTTGGGGAAAGATGGTACAGTAAAGAGAATGAATGTTAATGACTGAGGAAAATTTGACGAAGTTTATGACTGAGTAAATGCTTTTTTTAACAGAAAGTCGTATCATATAATCTTTAGGAGACATTAGAAACTTAACAAACAAAAAGTTGAGTTCTAGAGTATGACGGGCCAAATTCGATTGAATATGAGAAATATACTTTAACTAGAGTGATCAATTGGTCAGCATTTTTTTTTTTTTTTGTATAGTTTTTCATAAACAAGTTTCAAGACTTTCAATACAAACAAATAGAAATCCCCAAAGGCTATATTCTAGGAGTCCAAAAATAAGAAGCTTCCACGTTTTATATTCATAATATTCGTAGACCTCGACTCTTATCTTAAATGAAAAATGATCATGTTTATTATGTAATATTCGCTCCTGTTTGACAATTATTATAATTTTTTTTTTCTACATGCTCATTTTCAACTACACATTCATGTAATAAAATATTTTGCACGTAAATCTAATTTTTTTCGTACTTTTTGACCGCACACTCCCCTAAAAACCACTATTCAAAACATTATTTTTTAAGAATAATGACCATCAAACAGCGGCTAAACAAGATTTAACAATATAAAGAACAAATCTTCAGTATCTTTTCCTCCTTGAATATTTTATGTACTGCTACCCAATCCAAATTGAAACACGCTGAAAGCAATATTTCACAAAGCAAATCTAAGAAGAATTTTGACTAGGCACGTGTTTTTTCTATTATTTTGGATTAATCGAAGACGTAGTTAATGTCCTATTATGTTCTCATGTACTTTCACATTGATACAAAATATATGAATGCCAAAATTAAAAGTAAAATAATAAAAAAAAATCATTAATTATGCAAAAAGGAGTGGAAGGATCCACATATGTTCTTCACATTGATCAGAAGGTGCAAAAATAGGCTTGAACTGAATGCAAAATGTATATAAAAACATCTCTAAATGCAAACCATAAAACCGACTCTCTCTCTCTCTCTCTCTCTCTCTCTCTCTCTCTCTATATATATATATATATATATTATTTTTTTCTTTTTTTTTTTTTTTTTTGGGTGGCGGGGGCTGCTTTCACCACAAATGTAGCCCTTCCTAAAATTCTCTATGACCATAATATCATATATCCTCAAAGGTCATATGNCTCTCTCTCTCTCTCTCTCTCTCTCTCTCTCTCTCTATATATATATATATATATATATATATTATTTTTTTCTTTTTTTTTTTTGGGGTGGCGGGGGCTGCTTTCACCACAAATGTAGCCCTTCCTAAAATTCTCTATGACCATAATATCATATATCCTCAAAGGTCATATGCAGCCCACGAAAAACATCAGCAATTAATATACACAAAGGCATTTTGCCCACACAAGTACAACAAAGAAATAGCTTACAAAGCCCTCCCTCGTATACGCACATGAAGACCATTGTACACACAGGAAGCTCAACCTGCAGCAGTAGTACACAAGATACAACGCATTTGAGGAGAACCCGAAGAAGTATCCTCTTCCTCATCATCCCCAGCATCGCCATTATCATATTCATAATACGATAATTCATCCGAGGACTTGGTTGGGGTTGGTGGCTTCTTTTGTTGCTGACTAATGGAAATGGTGGAATCCACAAGACATGTTGTGTGATATGCATGACAGCAAAAGAAAGCTATAACCGACACGTTTTGTATAGAAAATGGGTCGAAACACACACAGCATCTAGCGCCACCATGTGTTTTCGATTTGACCTCCATGCTCAAAGATTTCTCTGCAAACTGAGAAGCCCTGTTTTTGTCCCTTTTACTACGTGCTTCGTCTTCTTCATTGCTCAAGTATATAGCTCGTCTTGCTTCTTTGTAATATTTGATTAATAAATTAACACAATCGGCCTGCAAGTAAAAGTGAACTATCTAGTAATTATGATTATCAAATTGTATCAGAAAGTATTTAGGGGCGAGAAATTACCTTGAGTATATCATTGCACCCGTTTCTAAGAGAAGTTTCCGTCCTATAGTCTGTGATGATTTTGACTAGACGATCCCTCAATCTGAGAAGGAATGGGTTTACAATTGAGCAAGCTAAAGGAAACTGCAACATTTTTGGTGGAAGTGCATAATCCATAAGTCACAACTACTGTGCCAAGAAAATACTACAGAATTGAACTGAACAATTTGGACACATAAGTGTAGTAGATCCATCGCACTTGCATACTCATCCATAGGTCAAATCAAAACAGCATCTAAGTGTTATAATAGTACCACAAAATAGGACAATTTCAGGTATCTTGATCCACATAGCAAATAGTGATAGCCAATAAAAGCACCTTATGATTTTCCCACCATATATGACATAAAAACACCTTACATCAGGCTTCATGGATGAGTCGATAAAAGCAAGAGCAATCATGAAAAGTATGGTTGGATTCTTTCCAAGCTAATTTCAGACTTTGCAGGCACAATGTAACGGTATTGTAGTACCACGCAAAGTAAAGGATCATGTTACGAACCAAAAACGAAAATTTGACAACATTTTCGCATTTTGAACCTTCGACTTTATGACCCAGGTGAACAACTGAATGAAAAGGCAATTGACATGTCAACCTGGGTAAAGCAACAAAACCCAACAGAAAACCTAAAATGTTTTTCATCCACATGACATTCGACATGGAATACTGTTCATGTAACTGAAGAAAAAGTTGTGCAAATTGACTATCAGAACGATACAAAAAAAGTAGATAGCATACTTACCGAGGAATCTCCAAGCCATTTGGCACCATATTTACAATATATAGGGGATCAAGATTGCCAACAGTATGCTCCAACAATACCCCAACCTGCCAGTGAGTAAAAATTAAATAAACCAGCTAAAAAATAGTTAAAAAATGCGGTAATAATGCTTTTGCAATTGTAATTGATTAGCATAAAGAGCCCACAGCTTACCATCTCAGGTTTATTCAGGCATTGCTTAATCAGCTCTTCCCAGAGGTCATCATCATGTTGCATACTTACAAACTCGATAGCCTGCACAAAATAATGATATATATTCTCTCAACGAGCAATTTCAGAGCAGAAAAACCGAAATTAATTATACAATGGGAGCAAAGAAAGGCACCTCTTCAATATCCCCCAATTTATTAATAATTACTGCTAGGGCTTGCTTTGAGTTTCCCATCCTTCCAAGGATAAATACTTGCTCTCTCACTAAATCTCTTTTGACACAAATGTCATAAGCCTGAGAGAAAATCTCACGAAATTTTAGAGATGACAGGTGATGGAAGATTAAGAAGAATTGCCCACTCATAGAACAAACCTTTTCCAGTGAATAATGCTGACTACTACGAAGAAATGGAAGCAGCATTTTTGTATCGTAATCGGCACAGAGCTCAACCTGATGAAAAATCACCAAAACAAAGATAAAAAAAGTTAACACAACATATCCTGTTTAATAATATTAGTAAGAAAATACAAGCCAAGCTATTTCCAGACTTGTTTAGAAGGAGGCTGTCAAGAACCAAAATAAAAGAAAACTTTCTTTATCTTGTTCTTACGAAGTTGCTGCACTATTTGACTGAACAACCAAGACAACATCATATCAAGGACATATCCTCTCCATAACACTTCCACTCAATTTTTTAATTATAGATGATAATGTAGATCGGCATGAAATCCACAAAAACAGTATCACACAAATTAATGGGTTTGACTTACAAGTCAGAGAATTTGGGGGAATAGACATTAGAGAGGAGACCGATACACAAAAAAATTGCTCTAGTAAGTGTCTATTAAGTTAAAAACCTAAATTCCTCAGAAAACAAGAAAACTCGCTCGGCAACAGAATGCTGCTTGCAGTATTTATCATAATTCAAAAATATCAATTAATCAGACCAATTTAGTCAACCACTTGCACCGGTATTCAACCTGATCCCTACTTGCCTTTAGTTTTTGTTGCCTTTCAATTTTGAATAAAAAGCTAAAGGCAAAAGGATGCATCATGCATATGATTTTCATATGAATACAGTCCTTTCCTGAATTAATTAACCTTTAAGATTTACAACACGAGATTTAATGATAAGCCATTTCCAAGCAAGTTTAGATGGTTACCACCCTAAAAGAGTTGAAAAAAGAAAGTTGGCTAATTTCTACAAACCTGCATGTCATGAAAATCCTTTCCGGCATGTGGATATGACTCAAATAGTGAATGCAGATACAGATGCAAAAAATATTGGACGTCAAACTTATTCTTTGCAGCCATAAGTTGTGACACAACATCCTGTGGACTAATTAGATCTCTAAGCTGGATCAACAATGGAATTGCACGTTTGCAGTCTATCATCATAAGTTGGGCAACCTGCAAACGCACGTGAGTCAATGAAAAATTCATGATGACTTAATCAACATGAAGACATGAATTCTTTTTTTTATTTAATTGGGGTTTTATTGATGAGATAAAGAATATACAAAACTTGTGGACAAGGGGTCTCTACTCCAAAAATGAAAAAGAATGAGACTTTATTCTTTAGATATGCAAAACATACGTAATAATAGCTCAGTCTTCCAAATGAAATTTAGGACTTACCTTCTCACGAATTGCATCATGTAAATTGTGTTTTTCAATGAAGTAAAATACATCCGGCTTCATAAGCTGAAACACACAAAAACAATTGTAACAGAGAAAGCAATAAGTCCACAAAACATAAAATAGGTAAAGCATCCTCGGCACATAATGGATGCATTTAGTTAGGCGTGATAGTAATCAAATAAGTCATGAACTGACTTACATCAGCATAGAGGGCAAAAGCTTTCTCGTGTTGCCCGTCAATCACATATAGTTGGGATAGAGCCTGACATGGATGTAACACTGTAAATAGCAAGAATCATATGCATGAGACCGATAAAATTTTCTCAGTGCTAACCTCTTTAAGTGCATCAGTCATTGACGATGTGCTAAGCTGAGGTTCTATAGCAGAGATAACGGGCAAAACCGAATAAATTACAGGCGGCCAAGATTTAACAGTTGATAGAAGATCCTTATGAAATGATGGGTTTGTTGCCAAAGCAACAAGAGCAACCTAGAGTCACAAAACAATTCGGGCTTCAACTCCCAGTTTCAAATATCAAGAAAAAAAAAAAGATGCATCAGGAGAGTCCGCAGACAATATTAAGCATTACAGACCTCATAAGCAGTATCACGTAATCTTGGATTTTCTGTTGGCATGTATGGAACTAATACAGGAAGCTGACGAAGATGAGCAAAATGGAAAACCCATCTGCAAATAATTATCCTTCAGTTCCCAAAACAAACTGCAAAGCTCATATACATATACACATTACACATTCACACAAACACACACACACACACACAAGCGCACACAAGAAAAGTACCTTTCCCATGCAGAAGCTGACCCTCGCAACAATTTAGGACATAACGAGGCAGCTTCAGCATATTTACGTTCCACAATTAGATGGTCAAGATATCTGGATCCCACCTATTTAGAGTTAACTATATCAGAATGTATATTTCCAAGAATACGTCAGGAATAGCTGCTCACGTGTAAATTATAAAACTTGGAAGGTCCAGTGAGTTTAAAATGAACATGATAATTCTGCACAATCTATCATATCAAATCTAAAATATTTTTTATAAGTCAACAATATCTCTATCAAGATTGATAATGTAGAAACACATTTCTAATCTGCATAAAAAGCTTTCACTAAATTCCAAAAATCTAAGAATCAAACATAAGCTCTGATATGAATTATATGTCTTCTTCTTATTCCAATTGAAGCTTCGCGAAAGCAGAAGTACAGCTACCAAGATTCTAGTACAAGATAAAATTGTATAGACTTTTTCTTGAAAATTTTCAATTTTATGGAATTCCTTCTAAATACAAGGTGTTCGGTGAACAGTTTCATTCATTAACGAGAAAGGAGCATGCAATTCAAGCTCAACATAAACATAAAAGCGGACCCCAAATTTAATGTGAACACCTTAGTTTGTTGAACAGTAACTATTCTTCATAAGTCAGAAATTTGAACCAAATCTGTAGAAAATAAATTATCTTGAAAATTTGTGGGTGCCATTTGACACCCTTAGAAACATTAAAAATAATTTCACTGTAGATCATTTTCCAGTCTCTTTGTGGTTGTCTTAGTCACATAATTTCCAACATAAGGGACATCCTTATGTAAAAAAGGCAAATAAGTAAGCCTAGATGATTACCTCCCTCGCTTCAGGAAGCCATTCGTAAGTGTTTTACTTTTTAGCGTATGAGTGTAGACATTATTACAAACTACATTTCCAGGAAATTAAGAGTCAATTCATGACACTACTTGACTCATGGTTGTTCAATCGAAACATAAAATCAGTCTGCTAAGAATCACTATAGATATAAGTATACAATAATATTTAGACCTTACACTGAAAAAATTTAATAGCAATCAATTTATCGTCTACAAAATGCTTAGCGAATGAATACGGAAATAAGATAAAGAAAAATGAAAGCGTGACCAAAGAATGATCACCAAAAATGCGATCAAACATACTACCTCATCAACAAGCTCACTGCGTCCCTGCCCAGCTTCAACCGCTTCTAAGGCTTTCTCATGCCACCCATGTTGAAGGAGCCAAGATATGTGATCTTCAGCATCCCTAGCAACAAAATAACAAAATAAGTTTTTTTATTTTTTATTTTTTTTATTATAACTAAATATTTTCGCAATTTATATATTTCATAACCTTTATTTTCATGAAATCATAATTATATACAATCCTACAGACTATTTCACCTTCCTCTTTTTCTTTTTTTTCCTGTTTTTGTATGAACAAGGAAAGATATATGCTGCCAATCACAATCCAGTCATCTAGAACAATGACGAAGCAATAAAGAGAGATAATATAATGAAGAATCTTACGCTAAAGAACATTTGTAAAGGTTATGTGTTTGAATAGAAAAGTCAAATATAATGATTGTAAAAGTAGACAAGTGTAGAGCTGAGATGTAATATTGAATGATGTTAAAAGTCCACTTTATTTATGACTTGAAAAGTACCATGTAAGAGTAAGAAAAAAGAAGAAAATTATTCTAGAAAAGTTAAAGATTTCTCTTTCATCTGTCCCTGCAACTTTACTATTCATATTTACTTCTTCGGTTCTTCCTGCCATTGGTATCTTCGATCCTCTCTTTGATATTTATTGCAAATTATTTAAGTTGTAAGAAGTAGCCAACAACATCAACAGATTGAAGAGATGCAGAGCAATGAAACACTGCATATAATCATTAATTGGTTATAAGCTACTACTCTGATGTATATACACAGAAAACTAGGAAGGACCAGCAAGGTCACACTGATCCAATTCCACATTCAAGAAGTAATTTTCATATATAAACACATAATACGAATATAATCACGCAAATTGAAAGTAAAATTTAATAGAAGTGAACAAGAGAGTCACTAACCTAGGTTTAGCAATAACTACATCCTTCGGGGACACAATATAATACAATGGCTCGTCACCAGCTGCCCACTGACCTCCTGCATAGCTGCTACCTACATTCAAATGCACAAACATCATCTCTTTCACTGCATCTCTATTTCCAACATTGCAGGTAGAACAAGAAAATAATGAGAAACGGGCTATAGTCATCTATGATCGATGAAACTTCAAACAAAACCAAACTTTACCTGAGAAAGGAGCATGGGCAAGCGAATAATCTTTAGCCTTGTAATGCTCAAAGCCATGTACAGGTAGCGCATCTGTCGCGAGCTCGTCATTATTCCAAGTGACAACTCGCACTTCTGGTCTCTGTGCATTGCCCTGCTATCAAGAATTTACTCATCTTAGCAATTAGTTCCAAGCTCACCATATGTGGTGCAGCCCATTAACTAAAAGCTAACCTCTCATCCTCCCACAACTAATATATGCATACTGGTGTGAGACCTAATCGCAAAGCCTCTAAAGCCTCCTAATAGATCAAATTCCACCAAAAATGATGAAGGCAACATTTAACAAAAATTCTCTACAAGAGCATCAAAAGGTTATGCCATTGTATGGAGAAAATGAGTTCAATATAAATATGCAAAAGCCAGAACAAAGAAAGGTATTTTTTAATGAAGGAAAAAGTAAGGACGATAAGAATTACGCATTTGAAAGTGGTGGGTATCTATATAATGTGGTAGAGAACACTTGTCTAAGACAACTTCCGATAACCATAATAGATCACTAAGTTACAAGTTAATTAATGGGCCTAAAAATGCTACATTTGAAAAACTAAAAAAACGCAAACAATGATAAGTACAGGAACAAAGCAAAACAAACGGGAAAAATCCCAAAAATAGTTAGGAAGTAGGAGAGCGAAATAATTCATGTTTCATATGCATGAAATCTGAAGCAAATTTGTGATCTCCATTGTCACAAAAAGAGTAAAGCATGATTAAGTGGAGCACTTCTGTATTACAAATTTACACACAACATTCACCTAAAAAAGTTGGCCAATTTTTGAAAACACATTGAGGGTGTTTGGTGGAGATTAAAATTAGATTTTTAGTAGATTGTGATAGAAGGTTTTGAAATGTGTGGTTGAAAAGTTGTGAGACTCATGAAAGATTGGTTAATATTGATTGTTTGACTTTGACTTGGATTAAAATCAGATTTTAATTCGGACCAAACATGGGCACTATTTCCACTAACATGGACATAGCAGTAAAATATGGGACAAGCATGTGATTGAATCAATAACAGATATAATCAGACAACTAAACTGCCAGTCAAAAATGAATCAACAACACTCCGAAGGAAGAACAAGGAAAAATACCTGACGTGACGGAACAGTGCTACTGAAGTCCTCCCCGTCTTCCTCCCCGGGGATGTATGCTAGAACCACCAAAGAATCACCATAGGGAGCAATTCCTGAAATGAAATAGCTGGTTTGAAAAGATGCCACAATATCCACCTTGTTCATGCTAGACATTGGAATGTGCTTATATGTCCCATTGGTGCCGGTATTCTCATTGGTTCTAATTGATGCGATTTTAACAGATGTTCCCCACCCAATGACCAACAGAGTATCGTCCTGAATGTGATGTAGAATATGTTAAAAAAAACAGTTATCTAAATCAAAAGTAATTCCATGTATAATACTTTCAGTTAGTAATGGCATAGTATTCAACAATATAGCTGTGTCCCTTTTCAGACCATTTCACTTCTCTTCTCATAGACTTTCCATAATGTTCTGTGCGTTGTTTATCTTAAACTAACCTGCCAAACTAAATGAGGGAGCAGAAGCTCAGGGCGGGGACTTCCTCGAGGTCTTTCAATGAATGTTATACGTTGATCATTAGCAGCATCATAAACTTTGACACCCGCATCATTAGCCCAGGCGATGAGACTAGATCTCCACTTAACTACGTGAATTGGACCTTCACCCGAGTGTAGAACCTGTAAAAAGGATATTATTTTTCTGAGATCAAGATTTCTGAAAGCTCCGTGTCCTTTAAATTAGCATGGTTGTAAAGTAGAATTGTTCAGGAACCTAAACAAACCTGGTCTCGATAGCCTATCCACTTCTTGACATTAAAATATAGATGACCAGCTAAACCTCCAGTGACGAATCTTCTGGATGATTTCCTTGCATAATCTGGGTCTAATGCAATGGCCTTCATAGGACGGTGATAGTCAAATTTCATTTTCTCCTCGGTGAAAAGACTATTTATCACAACAGAACCATCATCAGAACAGCTTCCAATGTATTCACCTTCTAAATCAAAGCAGATATCATTGACTGCAGCGGTATGGGCAGTAAATTCTTTAACCTGTAGAAGAGGAAATTTATTATCAATTTCAAGCATGCGGCTGCCTACTCAGGCAAATGATGTCATAAATTAAACAAAGTACCCATTTAAGAACTCTGATGGTGGATTGTGCATGACGAAGGGTGATAAAGGAGATCTGTGGCATTGCTCCAATGCTAACGAATCTCAAGTAATAGGAGTTTCAACCGTGTCTTGATGACAATGGAAACTTGACAAACAAGAGGCAAGATATTTTCTTTTAGGAATTATTCTCCTAGTTTATATTTGATATTAGATCGTGCTTAAATAGCATTTAATTACGTCATTAGTCACTGAAGTTTTGAGTTATTATATAAATGGTCACTGAAGATATTTTTTCTTACGGTAATAGTCACCGAAGCATCTAACAACTACACTAATGGTCACTCGGTCAGAAAAATTAGCATTATATCCTAAGTGTCACAATTAAGTCTTAACGTGTCATCAAAAGGCGTTACTTATTATGCTAAGTCAGAAAAATTTGGGAGTTATGAATTGAAAATTAAACGCATTCATAGTAAGACAACTTAATGCGACTTAAGTTTTGGACTGATTTTTTTTGGCTTAAATTATGTAGTAAACCCAGGTCTTTCTTTTCAACAACGATTTTGCTAACTTGACATAATAAATAATGCCATTCGGTTACATGTTGGCATTTAGTAGTGCCATGTAGGATTTAAAATTAATTATTTTAGACCAATTGACCATTAGTGTGGCAGTTAGAAACATAAGTGACTATTACCGTAACAAAATAACTTCAATGACTATTGATGTAATTAATCAAAACTTTAGTGTCCATTAGCGTAATTAACACACATTATCGGAAATGTTGAAAGTATTGAGACAATAAAACAATTATGGAATAGCACGTGTTACGGGCTTTCCAACGACTTTTACTAATCCATGCAGAAACTTATGTATTATTAAGTGCTTGTTTGTCTCCCATTTTTGGAGAAGAAATAGAGTTTTGAATAGTATTTTTTGGAGAATGTGTAGTTGAAAAGTAAAGTAATTTTATTGATTTTTATGTAGAATATTTTATTTAGTGAATATGTGGTGGAGATTGTTTACTGTAGCAAATAATGTTTGATAAAATGGATGACAAACAGGGGCTAAGTAGAATGAGATGTTATATCCTTTCAGGATTTCATTATGTTTGTGTCAAAGTCGTATTATATTTTTCCTTTGTGGACCACAATATTGGTCCACAGTTGTAANTGTAGAATATTTTATTTAGTGAATATGTCGTGGAGATTGTTTACTGTAGCAAATAATGTTTGATAAAATGGATGACAAACAGGGGCTAAGTAGAATGAGACGTTATATCCTTTCAGGATTTCATTATGTTTGTGTCAAAGTCGTATTATATTTTTCCTTTGTGGACCACAATATTGGTCCACAGTTGTAAGCTAGGATAATGAGGTTTATTTGAGTCCTAATTTGAGTTCCAAATATTCTGGATCACTTTAGCTCAGGTATTCGTGCCTCAGTTTTCCCAATTTTTGAAGTTGTGCATGCTGAACTCTGAATAGAACCCAAAGCACCCTTTTGTTTCTATTAGTGTAGGATATTATTATTATTAGGTTTAGTATGCACTGTGTTGAGCTATTGGAGACTTCTTCTGTGCTTAAGCAGCATTAGTTTAGAGG
This sequence comes from Fraxinus anomala, assembly GCA_903798345.1. Classification (NCBI taxonomy): domain Eukaryota; kingdom Viridiplantae; phylum Streptophyta; class Magnoliopsida; order Lamiales; family Oleaceae; genus Fraxinus; species Fraxinus anomala. The sequence continues at coordinate 6,704 of CAIGRN010184187.1, read as the reverse complement.
CGATTCCTACAGGGATAGTCGGTCATTTAACTGACTCATGAGACATGCATGATTTATCTAAGGTACTATTATTCTGGGTCATAGAAAAGCAAACTAGATGGTGCTCGAGTTGGAAGTCAATTTTTTTTCCATCCAATCATTCTTGCATAAGTTTTATAATATTAAAATTGCTCATTTCAGACAAAGCCAGGGCAAATTTGAGAAAGTAATTTGTTGAACACCCAAAAATAGATTTCTTATTAATGAAGAGTGAAGGTTCAATATTAAAATTTAAATATGTGTTAAAGTTAGCAAAGGTAATCTATTTATAATTATACAATTAAGCCCGACAGATTACTCAATAACTGGTATAATTAACACCAATCCCTAGTGTGTTCAGCTAAGAGAGGGTCCTCGCACTTTCATCATATGAAGTTATGCTTTTTCTCAGCACAAAAGATCTTCTGCTAACCATTATCTTATTTCTTTCAATCCTCGTGACATTCTTGAACAGCATTAATTTCTTGCAAGCTCATATATGTTTCTGTGTCTGTATATGTGCAATAGAAAGAAAATTCTTTCTTTTATTTTTTTATAATTAAAAATATTAGGTTCTTAAGATTCCTACGGGCAAATTACTTACAGTTTAACACATGTGCAAACATCGTCAGCTCATTCAAAGATTTCAATAGTTAGTCAAACCACTAATTATAGCATTTTCCAGTTACCCAAATCACCTTTCAATTCAACCAACTATACTCTTCGTCCAAAAGGTGCCAAGATAACTTATCCAGATCACCCACAATTCTCTTAACAAAACTGCTAATTATCAGTCAAAATTGAAAAGCTCAAAATCCCACTAATGATCGCCATATTATCTAACTGAATCAAACAAAAATCCAATACCAATACCAGGTAATTATAAACACAATTCAATAAACAAAATCAGAATAAAAAAACTAACTTGATTGCCAATGAAATCGAGAATGTGAACCGAGCCGCTATGGGTACCGAGCGCGATCATGCGTTCAGCAACCGCAATACATGAAGCGGCATCGCTTTGGAGTAGCGTCGGCACACTGCCACCCATTCTCTGGTACTTGAGCCTCGGCTCATCTTCCTCTTCTTCCTCCTCAGCCTCTGAATTTTCTTCTTCCGATTCTTCTTCTCTCTCGTCGTCGCCTTCCATTCCGTTCTCTGATTGCTTCTGTAACATTATAGAAAAAGTAGCTAAAGGCAAATGAAATTGAATGATTGAATCAGTGAAAGAGAGATCTGTTGAGAATTTGAGCTGGAAAATTGGATTAGGTTTTTTATTATTTTTTATTTTTATTTGTATTTTGGGAGCGACTTAAAAAGTTCAATTATGGAAGTACTAAAGTTTATTTGCAAGGTGACAATCTAATAAAAAATTGCTATTTCCAATTTTGCATTATTTATTTTAGTTTCAAATTTTGGATTAGTTTCACTAATAAGCAACGAACTTTAATTTGTTTAAATTCATTACTAAACTTTGCAAAACATTTCATTCAAACCACCTATTCGTTCATCATCTAAACAAATACTATATGTATTTGCTTATTGTCCCTTTTAATATATTTCTATTCTTGCAATATGTAAATAATCTACATTTTTCGATATGTATTTTTTGCAAAAATATAAAACAATCGATATTCCATCTAAATTTTGATACCGGTACCACAAAAAATTTAAATAATTTCTTTTAGTAATGTAAATGGTTAATATATTGCATATGGACACAACTTAACCTCTTAAATTGAGCTTAATTTGTAGGACGGGTCCGACAAGTCACGTGCTTAAAAAAAACTATTATGTAGCATGAAATGAAAATCTTTCTTTAGATGAGACAAAATGACCTTACAAAATTAACTATCACTAAATTACCCTTAATATAAATCATGAGTATCTCAACATTTGTTTATGACCCAAAAGGGGAATAAGTCTTTTTATGTCTTTCGAACAAGTTTTTTTTTGATGAAAATTGTCATTAGAGACCAGATGTGTACTGGTAATAAGAATTTGACAAGAGGACGCAATTGAGAAAATGAATAGAGGTTGGAGACATTCATTACAATTAACATGTATGTAATTAACAAAAATTATGGTGTGAATATAATTACACAAATTGATTTAGGTGGGATCGAGTTGGGATGGGCTTTAGCCTAGTCCTCTCCAGGCCATTCAAGTTTTTTTATACGTACATTTAAAAAAATAAAAATTCGATCATGAATCCTTCTCTTTGAATAATTACCCAAAAAATGAGCTAGATATCTAGCCAATAAGAGAATTCATTCTCCATATCCTTTCACAATGATCCATATAGCGAGCATTTAGTTATTGACACATCTTCTGTAAAAGCGTCTTGTAGCTTCAATTAGTCAAAGCTATTTTGCGACTTAAGATCCTTATGAATGAAGTAACGATATCCAATTTATTGAGATTATAAGAATATCTAGAAGTATTTATTACCACTTGGATTCTTGCAATATATAATAATCTACATTTTTACCTATGCTATAAATAAATATGGGGCTAATTATATTAAAACCACATTTTTTATAGTTACATTACATTGTAATTGCACTTATAGTTCTCAACCTTTTTGTCATTGTATTAGTCGTGTTCATTACCTTTTGTTCATCGAATTGTTTTCTTCAACTTTTTATTAATTAGCACATATTGTCCTTAATGATGATTTCTACAAAATATTCTATTTGTATGCTTAAATTATAAAAAATATACTTTTTCGTATTTTTAGAATTTAATATTTTGTTAAAAAAGATGGACAAATAAGCCATTTTACGCTCTTAGAGTGGACCTTTTTTTTTCGAGAATCGTTGTTAAAGAAGATATACGTTAACTAATGAAAATTGAAGATAAAAATACAACGAAAAATGTTGGAGATATCATTGTAGTGAAGAAAAAAGATATTGACCTTAACTTCAATTAGAACGCGGTGTAACAAATGTAAAATGTGAGGTAAATATAATTACCCTAAATATGATTATTGATATGAATACTTATTCGTTAGTTCAAAACAACAGATTGTTTATCTACCTGCTTGATATAAAAAAGAATTGGTGCTCAAACCCTGTAATTTAAGAATTAAGGCCAATGCCCTAAGAGATCCTCTTTAGTCTCTACTTTTTAAAATTCATTTATCTCAAACTTATTTTCAAAGACATTTTCTCTTATAAAATAATTCTAAACTTGGATTCATGCGTTTTTCCTATTTTTAACCATGCGTTTTTCTAAAAAACAACTTTCACAAAATCTCTTTAAAAAAAAAAAAATTTCTACCAAACAATATTGTTTAATTTTTTAATGCTCTTTATATTTGCAGCCAGTGTCCCCTAACTCTATCACCCCTTGAGAGAGAGAGAGAGAGAGAGAGAGAGAGAGAGAGAGAGAGAGAGAGAGAGTACTTTGATTTCAGAGTGAGACTAGTGATTGAAATTTGAAAGTCCTACGAGTCTACGACCCTAGAGATTTGGAACCATATCAATTGGAAGACTCTAGAACCCGTCATGACAAGTTTAATGACTTGTACTCTCACTTGCAAATCTAATGAATTTTTTGCTAATTTAGGAAGTTGAGAAACAGTCCATTTGGTACGATATTAATCACATTGGGCTTAGTCCACACGGTTTTATTTTTGAACGTTCATCCAAAACGTCTTATATCAATTGGGAGTAGTTATTTCACTTATAAATCAATACATTTTCCTTTTCCAGGCGATGTAGGATTGTGGATGTTACAATTGCCCCCACTATAGGGGCTAAATGTTCTCATTGACCATATTTAATATTTGTAATCTCCCGTTCACTTGGTATGATATTGTCCATTTGGGTCTAGTCCCCACGACTTTGCTCTGTGTTTCAAAAATAATGCCTCCTAGCAATTGAGAATGGTCATTTCACTTATAAATCAGTTCTGTTTTCCATCTTCAGGCAATGTGTGATTGTTGAGTGTTAAAAAAAATTGCTAGATTAGGATCCATAACTAATTTATAAGCCAAGGATGAGATTTTAAGCAACGGTGGAGAGAGTATCGACAAATTCATAAGAAAAATCAAGTAGAAGTAGACTTCCAAAGAAAAAGTTGATGAACATCTAAAGAAGTTTCCCGAGTTCAACCATCTTCTCTTTGCTTGTTCCAACACCGATCTCACGGATAAAATGGCAGAATACGAGTGTTTTCAATGGCCAAGACTCGTGAGAAAAATAAAAACACCTAAATCAAATGCCAACCCCGTTGAATCTTCTACTACTCCCCTGCAATTGCATTCCATGCACAAAACTTAATGTCAATTTGGACAGAGTATATCTAAAGTGACAAATTGTGACAAGATGCAAATGTTTGGGAGGGTTAATGCCAAGATTTAAATGTCTGGACCAAATTCGTAGGATCAGAAAATGTTTGGGACCAGTTACGCCAATCCCAATATTGTAATATAATTTTTACTTTTTAACTCGCTCAATTTATTCTCCGGGCACAAAAATACTATAATTTGTTGGAAAACACGATGATTGATGAATTGAGAGTGTCATTACATAAATTATAATAAAAGATATAAAAAATGTGACAAGTTCCCCACTTTCCTCATGTAGTAGTAATTAATAAGAAAAAAAGAATCATCCATCAAGAAAAAGAATAAATTACTTCGATTGAAGATATGAGTGTTATTCCATATGAAAACAATTTCTAACTATAAATTGCCAAATTTGAAACTTCTCTAACATATGAACAATTTTCTTTCTTATCTTCAGATATATAATTGGTAAATTGGCAATCTATTTTGTTGCAACATCAAAAGAAATAAATGAACTCAAAATTTAGTTGATAAAAAATTAAAGCCATGATAATCTTTTAAGTCAAATTCCACCAAATGTGATTAACTCGATATTCAGTAAGGCAATTCTTAAATACATTGCTCACATGTTATTTATGTAGGATAAGTATTCGCTCGTCGCATAAATTCATTTGTTCACATATTTTGAAAGAAATTATTAATTTACTTTCTTGATAAATTATTTATATTAGTTTGAGGTTACAATTTGCTCATGGAACGATCTTGTATTAAAAATCAAGTACTTAAGTATTAAGTACATAAAGATTCGATTTATAATTCGATCTAAATTTATTGTCTATGTTGATAAATAAAGATCTCAATGAGAATGTTTTAATTTTATTGAAGTTCTTCTTTAACTTTGATAGTAAAATTGAGCAACTACGTGGAATTTAATTTGTTTTATGATTCTTTTATCCAAAATGCTTAATTCTAAGTGATTAATAGATTTTGATTACTAACTTCAAGTTCTCAATGGGTGAGATCAAATCATGGATCAATATCTCGGTATCTCGGGAATTATAGTGAAATAATCGAAAAACTATATTCACGATATAGAATCGAAAAAATTTGGCCTCTTGATTTCTTGAGATGTGTATTGATAGATCGATAATTTGGGTTGTTTTCCAATAAGAAATTCAGCGCTTTGATTTTCTGGTTTTGGAATTATTTAGGGTTGAAGTTTGAATTGGTTTATTGGGTATTATACGTGGGTTAAGAATGAAAATCTGGACACAAATTTCTGTCGTGAGAGCCCTGGCCAAAAGACTCGTGGTTCGAAATTACTGTCGGCGTAAGAAAAGTAAGATGGTTTGATGGTTTAAAAATGCTCCTCGTGCTTACTTTTTTTTGTTTTGTTTAAAAAGTAATTTTTAATTGACACACACACACACACACACACACTACTACTTTATCTCTATTTGAGTCTACTTTTCAAAATTCATTTCTAATCACAATTTTTTTAAATAACGACTAGGTTCAAGTATCAAATAATAGCAACGACTAGATTTGTGTATCAAATAATGATTATTACTTTTCTTTCTATTACTTCGAAACATTAGCTAATATGAGAAAAAATTCACGTGGGTTAAAATCCAATAAATAATGAAGAGCCTTAATTTAAATTGAGGATTAGTTCTTAACTCATGTAATATCAAAGAGAGTCAAAATATTATCGTTCTTGAAACTTCAAAGCCATGTAAAGATGGTCATACAAGGACATAGAGATGCAATAAGACATTTTAGGTTAAGGAAACTCTTCGCAGCTCGACACAACTCATAATTGTTAGACTTGGTAAATGAGCATGTTGCTATCGGCTTATGAAAAGTATATCCAAGTACAATAGGGTAAAACACATTGAAAATCAAAGTATTTGAATATTTGACACTTACACTAACTCTATTTAGAAGGTTTCATAAAATTGATCATCTTAACCATGTCGCTGTTATGTAATTTGTCAAACTCTCAAATTCCACCATTGACATCGTAAAGGAGTTATATTATCCATTATTGATCCGTCCGATAGATGACTAAATAACTATCAAGTAAGGACAGAGAATTCCTAAAAGACTATCTCCATGACTTCAGTAATAACTCCATTGATGTCTTGTTAATGGTCACAACATTCAACTCATGAAGAAAAATAAATTTAACGTAAACTATATAATAATATTAGGGCTAGGCGCGGGTCGGTTCGGTTCGATTCTGTTCGGTTCCAGAAATTTTCGGGTATTTAGTAAATGGAATCGTCGGTTCCAGATATAATTCTGAAACCGTTTGGGTTCGATTCGATTCGGTTCCAAACTATAATTAAATTTTTTAACATTTAGAATAACACTACATAAATACACCTGA
>CAIGRN010184186.1:0-15511 GCA_903798345.1 Fraxinus anomala | reverse complement strand
ATCACAACCCGTGTACGATAATTGTATAACGATAGGCTCGACTATTTCTAGAGTATCCTAGGAAAATTTCCTCATCACATTTGGAATCAAACTTGTCCAAAGATAAACCTTGTTTATTATGTTACAGGTAGTGTTGATGGCTTCACCCCAGAAATCCATAGCTAGTCCCTTACCTGAAGCATGACTCTAACCATTTCTTAAAGCACACGATTTGCTTCTCAACTACCCCATTTTGTTGTAGAGTGATTAGCGAGGGGAACTCATGCTGGATTCCCTCCTCTAGGCAGAAGTTCTCAAGATTCAAGTTTTCAAACTCTTTCCATGATCAATACGAATTCTTGATATGGCAAAGTCTTTCTTATTTCTAAGCCTTTTGTACAATGATATGATAAGACTGAACACCTCATATTTTTCTCTCAATAGCTTAATCCAAGTATATCGAGAGAAGTCGTCAACGACAACCAAGATATGAAATTTACCACCAAGACTCTTAGTCCTATATGGTCCCATTAAGTCCATATGAAGTAATTCAAGCGGCTTGCTCGTCAAGATTTTAGAAATTTGTTTATGAGTTACTCTAAGGTGCTTACCTTGTTGACACGAGCCACATAGAGTGTTATCAATATTTTCAAGCTTAGATAAACCATTAACAAGTTCCTTTTTGGCGAGTTTAGAAAAACTCTTATAGTTCATATGACTAAGGCGTTGATGCCACAGTTCAGTTACATCAATCTTGGCACTATTTCATATGTTGTTGGAATTAGGAAGAACTCCATAACAATTATCTGAAGTTCTTACACATTCGAGGACAATGGTACCAGTATAATCATACACAGTACACCTTTTCTAGACAAAACTAACCTCAAAATTTGCATCCCATATTTGGCTAATGTTTAACAAGTTGGACTTTAACCCTTTCACATAAAGCACATATGAATAGTAGGTAATCCAGATATATTAACGACACCTTTACCTAGGATATGTACATTAGCCCCATCTCCAAAAGTAACCACGCCGCCATTCCAATCATCGAGAAGAGAACAAGGCTTTGTCACCTTTTGAGCTTTAAGTGCAACGTGGGCAACATAACAATTCAACTGATCATCAGACCTAGGAAAGTCAATTTTCTTAACCTAAACCTTCTTAGTAGAAGTGATTCTAGCCGGCTGAGTCATCATCTTAGTTAAATGGCTAACCTGATTTACGAGGAAGTTAACCTTGCTCGAAAAATCCTTACTTTTACTTCTAGTCACGAGTTTATGATACCTAGGTCTCGTGTGTCTCAGTGCGTCACAATGGTGACATGTGGGAATAAACCTAGGTTCAAACCTGCTCGGAGGTTGTTGCAATAAATAGGACGATTGACCCTACGTTGTCTAGTAGGTCTCGATCCTAATATATTCTTGCCTTTGGATTTAGGATTAACAGTATTCCGAGCTTTGTTAGTGGCTGGGACGAGCGTGATCTTGGATGTAATAGCAGTAGTATTATCATTTAAACGTAAGCCAGACCATGCCTATTTCCAGCAGGCTTGTTCAGCCCTAACAAATTGTCGAATTTTTGAGTCCCACTCATGAAAGAATGAAGTTTAGTATTAGATTTTTCAAGATCACTTATTTATTAACTTTGGCTTCTAGAATCCTAAAGGTCACCTATGAGTTTCTGTCTCTCTCTTTCAAGTTCATTAACATTTTTCAGTACAGCTTTATTGACCTTCTTTATTTTAAGACTATCCTCAAATAATTCTCGATAAGACTTATGAATATCAACCTCATCCTCAGAATCTTCCTCAGATTTTTCACTACATTTTTCATTCTCAACCTTTTCATTCTCCTTATCAGATTCAATCTTAGCTATAGATATGAAAGCCATAAAATTTTGTTCATCCTTACCACCAATGGTATCACTCTGAACACTTGAATCTATTTCATCATCACTCAAGGTCACTGCTAATGCCTCACGCCTTCCTTTATTCAAGTTCTTCTTCAAGTTAAGACATTCATTCCTATAGTGACCAAAACCCTCACATTTATGACATCTAACTTATTGGGTTTCTTATTAGAAGTCCTAGGGTTATTCTTCTCACGCTTATCGTTCAAGAATTTACTAGGGACATCATTTTTTTGTTCTTGAGTTTTTCTCCTATTCCTCATCACCTTCTAGAATTTTTCAACAAAATAAGCTATTTCGTCGTCCATAAGAGTCTCATCATTAGTTAACTCACTCTCTTCTTCCCTAATAGTGTTCAAAACTATGGATTTAATCTTTTTCGATTGAGATATGGTGAGTTCATAGGTTTGAAGGGATCCGACGAGTTCTTGTATCTTAACTGCATCTAAGTTCTTACATTCTTCAATCATGTTGACTTTAGGTCTAAACCTTTCACGTAGGGATCTAAGGACTTTTCTAACAATTTTAGACTATGGGATCTTCTCACCTAGGTTGAAACTCGAATTAACTATATTATTAAGCCTCACACAAAATTTATCAAACGATTCATCGTCGTTCATTCTAATTTCTTCAAACATAGAGGTCAACATCTGTTGTTTAGTGTTTTTAACAGTTTGAGTACCCTCGTGTGTGGTTTTTAGTATATCCCAAACATCTTTAGCAGTTTCACACATTGATACTCTCCTAAACTCTTCAACAGACACAGCCATGAACAGGGCATGGAGACCCATACTGTTCCAGTTACACTTGGCTAAGTCATCTTTAGTCCAGAGTGAAATATCAGTGGGTGTAGCTACACCAGCAACAGTTGTTGAAGGTGCAATCCATCCAGGTTGAACGCTTATCCAAATACACTCATCCAATACTTTAAGAAAAGCCATCATTCTAACTTTCCAATAAGCATAATTAATTCTGTCGAAAAACGCAGGCACAGACAAGGACTAACTCATCTAGAATTATTTAAGGCTCAGGAATCGAAATCAGGCTTTGATACCAATTGAAAAAATGAGGTTCGACCCAAACTATACCTAGATGGGACGAATAGGTGATTATGCGAAATTAAAACTTAATAATTAATTAACAACAAGTTACTATTTATTATATCTAGATGGTCAATCAAGCAGTTCAATTTTTTCTATGTTAAAATACCCGCAGTTATGAAAGCAATAAACAAACACGAGGAATGATCACGGAGAAACTCCAATTGGGAAAAAACCTCGGGCACTTTACCAGTCAGAAATGCACTATAAACGAATTATGAACTTACAGTCCGCCAGACATGACTACCACTAATACTTTCTTGCCTCCTGACTGTAATTTCCACAGATCTTCTGGATAGTATGCTTCTGCACCAACTCCCAGCTGCAGTTTTCAAAGCCCTCCTAGATTGCGCGCTCCTGCAGCAACTTCCGACTTTATGAATTCATCTATTTCCTGTGGATCAATGAAGAACTCCGCGTTCTCCAACAATTAAAACTCCAGTCACCTCCCTTGTTCTTCGGACCTCTGATAGATGTGTAGGAAATAATAATTTGGTATTTGGGTTAAGTGGTTTTGATGTTTTCAATGATAAGAATAAAACAATCAATGAGGGTTGAAATCTATGAATGGAGAGAATATGAAGCAACCAATGTTTTATCAATGTTCAACATTATAAAAATCGTTCAGAAGCGTTTGGTATTTATAGTTTAGGTTTTGAAGTTGAATGGGCTGAACAAAAAGCCTTAAAAATGAGAATTAAAATTTTTCGAAAAACCTTGTCGCTCGAGCGAAAGTTGGGCGACAGGCGAGCGATGGTGTGTCGCTCAAGTGAAGTCTTGGCGACAGGCTTGTGACAATGTTACTATTTCTCCCACTCGAGCCAAGTCATGGCGGTAGTCTAGAGAAATTGCGGCGCCGTTTTTCCTTCTTTTCCATTCTCGAACCCTAGACCTAATACAACTCAATTTCTACTATTTGCAACTTACTCCTTGACTTTTACAATATATTAAATTTAGTCTATTTTGTTCACAGACTTGCCAATTATATCAAAAACCTAACAGNTTTTCCATTCTCGAACCCTAAACCTAATATAACACAATTTCTGCTATTTACACATTGCTCCTTGACTTTTACAATATATTAAATTTAGTCTATTTTGTTCACAGACTTGCCAATTATATCAAAAACCTAACAGTATCTTAAACTCCAGAGATTCTCGTCACCTTTTTACTTTGCAATAAATGGTGCTGTTAATTCTTGTTTGGATATTCACAAACCTAAATAAAATTCCATTAGACCAGTTGTGCTTGTGGAATTCACAAAAGTAGTTGTTCACATTGTATGACACAAAGAACTTAAAAATATTATTATTTCAAACATGTGATGGAACATTTTCAATTTTTGGCATAGTAACTTTCCACCAAAACAATATGATGAATACTACACAACTGTTGTAGAGCCATTGGTAAATAACAATTTGCAACTTGAAAATTTTAAAACTTCAAGCTCAAACTTCCTTCTTGCACGCGTGCCTCCCCGGAAGCCCACCCTCTGAGATGAAGATTTAATTGGGATCCTTAGCCCCAAGTGCCAACCAGAAGGGGAAGAAGACTGTGGTGCCATCGCAAGGTTATTTTTCAAGCTCTAGGAATGTCACTCAAACGAAAAGCTATTGGGGATTGGTTGGAGCATCTGCACCATATTGTCATGGAAGTCCAAAGAAAATGAATTCAGGTACCGTATCCATTTTAATGACTTGTATTTCAACTAAATGTACTTGTAAAAGTCTCTCCCTTATTAATTAACTCTTAAGGTTTTTCTTCATTTCGAATGACATTGAATCATAATTTCTTAACCAAATAAAATAATGATGACTTGCAAAAAATGTAGATGATTAGTCACGTGTGAAAATTTTTTAGTTAGGTGACTCCCGTGTGATATATATGGTTTTGGATGCCACTTGCAACTCTCTTTGAGGTTTTAACAAGTTCTTCCTTCATTTAAGATGTTCTAATTTATGTACTTCGAGGACTATCCCTTACAATTCTTCTGAAGATTTTCTTTTCTTTATGTTTTTTGGTTATATTACTTCTGCAATTACATATTAGAGTAGTCTCTTATGACATCCCCCATTTTCCAATGTAAGAGGATCTAGAAACTTCTTTAGAAAAGCGTCCAGGATATCTGAACATCCTTGTTTGTCTTGAGAATTTTTGGCTACACTTCTCCTGAAGTATGGAGCACCTCTGTCCCCATCACTTATGTAGATTTCACTGGTTTAGAAAAATAGTTTAGTAGCGAGTACCTAGATCTATCCCCAACCACGTTAAGAAGTTTGAGAAGATAGTGGATCTCTTACTTATTAAAGCAGGCTTTTCTTACCCATTAGCGGAAATGGTTCCTTTGATTACCATAAGGTAACTCCGGCTTTAAGTATGGAAAATAGGAAAGTAATTTCTTTATGTTGTTGAGTTTTTGATATCCAATAAATCCCAGGCTATGATATAAAATGTCAGAATATAATTTCACTATCCTCGGTCAATAGTGAATTGATTACCAACAACCAAGTCCAAAGGATCGACCCCGAAAACAATATAGACTATTGGAAGTAGCTTAAAGAATTAATATTACTCACGGGCCCATATATTTACCTATTGGATGGCTTTTAATCTTGGCTCATTTAACTTTTTTATTGACACAACTAAAGCCTAACATATTTCTATATATATGTTGCTTTGACCTTGCTGTTTGTCTATGTGATTCGTGTATGAATTGGAGAAAAAATGTGGCTGCTCTCTAGGTGAAAAAAACCAGTTGCCATAGTGAAGAAAAAATCGAGGACTCCCGTTGTGTATTTGGCCTCCACTTTGTACTTCCTTCATTGTCTTTTCCCTTGTCTTTGTGGCTACAAATTAATACTATTATCTTATCTTTTGTAGATGAGATTGAGAAGCAACCGAGGTAAATACTGGTTTTGGGTTGGAGCCATTTGGATTTGTTGTTTGGTAGAGAAATGTAACATGAAATTAAGCCCTGAAAACACCGTTTAGAAGATCATTGGAGTGAGCTTTCGAGACAATTGGTGTCAGAGCTTCAAGATGGTGGATTTGGTTTAAAAATCTAACCAAAAAGGACCAAAATCAAAGCGGAAATAGAAACGTGGAATGAGTTCGAAAGATGTTGAAAAATCGGATCTATTTATGCAATTTTCGGCCAATCCAGTTATCGATTGGTGAAACAGAGACCACTAGAGTGATGTGCAAATGCGGGCAATCTTGACGATGTACCGCGTGTGACTGGCAGCTACGTGTGACAAGCATACACAGAGAACCTTACCGGTGCATAAGGGCGATTGAAGAGAAATCCAACGACGGTGTCTTCGAGCAGCTTGTTCCTAACATCATTTCTAACATTTTTGTGTTAGTTTTCTACTTTAGATTTTGTCCTTTGCTTGTTTGAGATTCGATCGTGTTTGATTAATTACTTAAGCTTTAGGGCGAATAGTGGTGTCCCTAAAGTTTGGTAAATTCGCATCTCTCAATATTTACGAACCTTCAGAAGTGATCCGCTCTGGTATATTGGTTTATCCCANTAAGTTTAGGAATTATTTTCTCTTTTTGAAGTGCTAAATTTAATTACAAGTTGATATTTTTTTTGTGTTTAATTGTCATTAAGTCATTGTGTGAGACTATATTACGTGAGAAACTGAATTTTTGTTGACATACCTTCGTGTTGTATTGATTATTCTGGACTTGACCCATTAGGCTATTCCTTTGATAATGATATCGTGAATCTCTTGAAACCCCGAAATCTAGAATTGTGTATATTGCAGCCTTATGATTACTTTGTGTGACCTATTTGTGCACCTTGGTTGCTCTATTCTTTTAAAATGTCTTAACATTTCGAAGTTAAAATTTTTAATAGAAAATAAGATTTTTCAATTTGGCAATAAAAGATGAAGGAAATTTTGGTTCAACAAAAAGTTTCAAAAGTCGTAGATAGCAATTTTCCTGCTAATTTGACAAAAGCACAAAAAAAGAATATGATGAACTTACTTACACTTCAATTATTTTACACCTATGTGATATTGTTTTGAGAAAAGCTAGAAAACTTGATTCTACAAAAGGATTTTGAAAAAAGTTAGAGGACTTATATTTGCTTTAAGTCTACTCATAATAAGTTGATCATTCAAAAGATCTTGATGATAATTTAGATATTTTTAACAAATTTGTTCAAAATATTGTTAATTGTAATGAAAAAGTGTCTAAAACATATATGACCATTAGTTTGTTGAATTCTATGTCTAACTCATACAGTGAGGTTAAGAATGCGATTAAGTATGGTAGGGACATCTTAAAATCCGAGATTGTCATAGATTCCTTTAGGAGTAAAGAGATGAAGCTTAAGGCTGAAAAAGATGATAAGAGGAGTAGTGAGATACATATGATGAGTAGTAGTAATGAAGTTTAAGCAAATGAATTTGGATAGAGCTCAAGATAGTAGTGACTTGAGTAATGAGGATAGTAAGAAGAAAGATAAAGGTAGGGAAAAATCCGGTGAGTGACTGTCCCAAGAAAAAGGATAAGCATAATGGTAAGATGGAAGGTGAAGCGAATGTAGCTATGGGGCCAAGTGATGACCCTGGTGAGATTTATTGATAGTAAACCTAGTTACTGCATGTGCATCTGTGTGTAATCCTTTTCACATATGTGTGATTGCTTAATTATGTTGCATGCTTATATGATATTTCGATATATTTAATATGTGCATTTGAATAGATTTGAGAGCAATTTAATTACTTGGTGTAATGTGTTTGCATGCATAGTGCGTTGGGATGTATTAGCAGTAAGTGTATTGTATGTCTTATGGTAATGTGATGTATAGATGCATAGGGGTATATTGGTGGTTTGTACTGAGGATGTGGTGTGACCTTTGAATCATGAGTAGAGATATGATTAAATGTCTGGAATCATTTATTTGTGAAAGACCATGTACATGTGGAGTGTAATAGTTACACTTCTAGCACTTTTTGTTAAGTAGGGATCCATTATCCACTCAGGTTGGGAGAAGTGAGGTAGTGATAGAGGACTATCTCGTGGGCTTAGGAACTATTGTAGTTTACCGGTTAGACATGAGTTGAGTGATCAGTCTAGTGAGTATAGTGGGCGATGAGAGAAGATATGTGTTCTCGAGGTATGAGCAACACGAAATGGGGTAGGATAAGTGTGGTGAAATCTTTTCATGTGGTCATTTATGCATTTGTTGAATATTTATTTGATCATTTGATTAATTAACTTGGTGTTAATCCAAGGTTCATTGTGAACGTGTTTGAAAATATCTATGTTATTATATATTATATTTTCACCACATGTTTATTCGCTTTTGATTGATTACTGTGATTACTTGTTTTCTATTTGAGTATGTTTTTGACCTTAGCCCTGATGTGTAGAATATGGTATGTGTTTCAGGGTCCGAAACACGAAGTAAGGTCTGTGATCCAATTTTATTGGTCATTTTGATTGTGCAAGTATTAACTTTGTATTTTTTGATTGATTGGGTATCAAGATGGAGATTTGTAGATTTTTGATACCCAATAAATCTCGGGCTATAATATAAAACATCTGAATGTCATTTCACATGCCTCAACCAATGGTGAATTAATTACCAACAATCAAGTCCAAAGGCCCAGCCCAAAAACAACATGGACCGTTAGAAGTAGCTCAAGGAATTAATATTACTTACTGCCCATATATTTACCTATTGGATGACTTTTAATATTGGCCCAGTTAACTCCTTTGTGTGTGTGATTTGTGTATGAATTGGAGAAAAAAATGTGGATGTTCTCTAGGTGAAAAAAGTCGGCTGCCATAGTGAAGAAAAATCAGTGACTCCCCTTGTGTATTTAGCCTCCTCTTTGTACTTTCTTCATTGTATTTCTCCTAGCCTTTGTGGCTATATGTGTGTTTATATGTGTGTATGTGTACATATATGTGAGTACACTGACTCTTCCGACATGTTGATTTTTCAAAGAATACATCCTTCTCTGGTTTCCAATATTTGTGGAACCAACGTATATAGGTAATTATTTTTTTCCTATAAAAAAATGTAGCAAAAATTGTTGAAAAATAAAATGAATCGAGGTAATATATATGGCAAGATATGAAGTATATGATACAAACAAACAACAAGATAAAAGGTAAAGAACTAATTGGCAATGGAACGGAGTATTTCATTCATTTGAATAATATGGACAAAACAAAACAACAACTGTGCCTACACAATTATTCTATATTTTAGTAATATAAAACTTGTTAAAAAGTCTAGTATTTATAGGAGTGCATGTCAAAGCCTAGAAATACTACAATGATGGAAACAAGATAAAAAAAATTATGTGGAATAAAGAAAAAAAAATTTCCCAATAAAAACACGTGGAAAGAAGGAAAAATATTTTCTAAAAATCCAACCTTATTTGGGTCAAAAATATCCAACAATCTCCATCTCGACACAAATTCCGATGCAACAAATAGAACTCCAAAATTTCTCGACCTGGAAAAATAAATTTGACTACTATGAAAAATCCTAACTCTTCAACAAGAGCTGAATGTTCTCCAACAAAAAATACTTCTCACGATATCCAACACAGATATATGAACCAAAACACCGGGTTCTCCAAAATTCACAGAGAATTAAAAATTACCAAACAGTGTCAATCGCACTCTGTAGCAAAACAAGAGCTGAACATTCTCCAACAAATAATACTTCTCACGATATCCAACACAGATATATGAACCAAAACACCGAGTTCTCCAAAATTCACAAAGAATTAAAAATTACCAAACAGTGTCAATCACACTATGTAGCAGAATCAACTCCCAACAATGTCATAAAAGGCCCCCGACTAGTCTCTCAACACATTCAAATATGCTAAAAGCATGTGCAACCAAATCAACATCCATGCAACTATCTCCAATTGGTCAATCCCTAACAGTTGAATGTGATGGAACCACAGGTAATGATGGCAAAGCAGAATTACCTATATTCTCCAAACTCGACTAAGTAGTATTCTTCAATATGGATCCGGAACCAAATTCTAAAGGTACAGTTCCAAACTAAATTTCCACCACGGTACTAAATTTATGCTGACTTTTCTTTACAAATTGTGTCCGACCTTACAAGATGCATAATTGGGACCTCTTCCGCCCCTCCAATACAACATGAACACCCTTTCAAACCCTCAAAATTCCACCTCCTCCAGATAACATGTACCCTTTTGAATCAAGAGTACTCAATGAAATGAGATTCTTCTTCAAGTTTGGAATATGTTGAACGTGATCAAAGGTTCTACATGTTCCATCTACCAACTTCAATCTGACTCTACCAATACTAACTACCTGACAAGGTTCATGTTTACCCATGACAATGACACCTTGCATCACCATTTCATATGTTTCAAACAAATCCCGATTGGGACACATATGAAATGCCAAATAGTTTTTGTCAGGTTTGAATTTCACTCAAATAGTTCTCGGCTATGTTAATCTCATCTGAAGTATTTGATTCTTTCTATGATTTGCAATTAAATTACCTTTGTTCTGCAATTTGTCCAATCCTTCTTAATGTGTCATTTTTTCTTGCAATAATAACAAATATGATTACTGAAATTTAACCTCGACTTATCCACTTCTATGATCACCATGAATAACAAGGCCTTCTCTATCTCTGACCTCAAATTCAACCAAATGCTTCATCTTCTCTTTTGAAGACAAGGCATCATATGCATCTTCAATGGTGAGAGTATCAGGACTATACAAGATCGTATCTCTAAATAAAGTAAACAAAGCAGGCAGTGAATGCAAAATGATTAAGGCCAAATTTTTCTTTATCATACGTTACCTTCAAAGTCTCCAAATCAGCGACGATTCTCTTGAACACAGTTAGATGATCTTCCAAAGATCCGTGTTTTGCCATACAATGAGAATACAACTTCTGCTTCAGATGTAATTTGTTTGTCTGACTTTTAGTCATACACAATTGCTCCAATTTCAACCATAACGTAGCTGTCATTCTCTCCTTTAAAACGTCCTAAAGAATATTATTAGAGAGATGAAGATAGATCTGTGAAAGTGTCTTCCAATCCTTCTATTACTTCTCCTTTGTCATCCAAGTTGTGGGCATTATGTCAAATCCCAACAACTCATCATCCAAATCAATTTGCGTTAGTACAACTCACATCTCCACTTACCGCAACGAGAACTTGTATTGCGATCCAAGAGCGAAATTTCATATTTCATGGCTACCATAATAACAAAGACCATGAACAAATCACAATCAATAGCTCTGATATCGCTTGTTAGAAAATAAAATGGATTGAAGTAATATATATGATACGATATAAAGTATATGATCACAAACAAACAACAAGATAAAAGACAAAAAAAAGTAATTGACAATGAATGGAGTATTTTATTAAATTGACTAATATGGAGTATAATAACTGTGCCTACACAATTATTCTATATTTCAGTAATACAAAACTTGTGAAAAAAGTCTAGTATTTATAAGAGTGCATGCCAAACCATAGAAATACCCCAAAGATGGAAACAAAATCAAAAATTACGTGGAATAAAAAAAACATTTTCTTAATAAAAACATGTAGAAAGAAGGAAAAAATATTTTCTTAAAAATTCAACCTAATTTAGGTCAAAAAACCTAACAAAAAAAATATATCTACAGAGAAATTTGGACGTAAAGGGAGTTGTTTATGAATTACATTTTTTGTAACTGTTCTAGATAATTTGTAAATTCCAATGGCTGAGAACTGTACAACATCTAAATAAAGAGATCCAAAATATCCGTGCAAAAATAGTGCAAGCAGACAGCTAGGGTAGTCTTGAATAAACCTTGGTATTTAATGTTCACTGTTCCAAATATGTTGTTCATAAATCTAACCTATTAAATAAAAATCCAACAATTTGTTCGTGAGGAACACCTATCTCAATATTGCTCAATTTTGGTGAGATTTTTTTCTTCAGCCTTGGTTGTAATTAGTGTTCTGATGAGTGTGGTTCACTCATTGTTTTATTGCCTCTTAAACGTGTTACTTTGATTGTCATTAAGAGTTTTTAGGATTTTTTATTGTGTGTTTTAATATTGTTTTATATGTTAGGTGAATTGGTGGGAATGGTGTAAAAGTTGGAGAAAATAGTGGTGTTGGTATGAATCAAGGAGAAGTTGATATTGCTATGATGAAACTTGATGATTGGGGGCCAAATTGAAAGAAAGAAGTGAATAATGACGAAAACTGTGAAATCCAAAGCTTGAGGATTCAATTAAAACTTTTGAATAGTTGATTAAGACCTCAAAACGATAATTAAAGATTGCTAGGAGTCAATCAAATGCAATTGAAAGTCAAAAAAGTGTGAAATATGATCAAAATATTTTCACAAATCAATTATCAACCACACATGTTCTAGATTTTTTAGCCGGAAATTGAGACCCATTTTTTACATTGTAAATGTTCGAATTGGAATAGATTATCTGAAGTAAAATTGTATCCTTTGAAGTATCTTTCCATTGGAATTTGAATCACCTCAATTACATGTCAAGAGAAAAAGTTATGAAAAAAATATTGAAAGATGCGTAATGCTAAATTTTTACCCGAAAGTGGGCACCACAACACCACTATTGCTGAATATCAATTGCATCGCAGCACCATAGTGCCACGCTTACAGGGCACCGTCAGGTGAGAAAAAGGATTTTTGTATATTTTGGTCTCTTTTAAAATCCCTAAAGATTAGTTTTCAACTAAAATTGAAGGGGGCAAGATTCAAGAAATCAAGGAGGCAAAGGCAACTTGATGAAAAAGGTCGATTCAACCATCCAAAAAATAGTTTTATCTTTTTTTCTTTCATGCTATTCTTTATGAGTTGTATAGATTTCTTGTCTCATATCATAAACTAAATAATTCTTCTAGAGTTTGATTAGCCACAATTTGATGATATGATATGATTTTGTTTTAATTATTTCTATGAAATTTTCATTTCTATTTATTTGTGTTATTGATTTAATACTTTCAATTAATTGACCACTAATTGAATGATTAGATGCTAGTGCACTTGAGAGGGGGAGATTAGGCGTGATCACAACAATATCACAACCTAGATTTTATGGGTTTCGAGAGAAAGTGTAGAATCTATTGTACCATCTAAGAACCACAATCTTGATAAATCTTGATTTTAATTCGGAATAGAGATATTTGAATTAACTTCTAAGATTAATTTTTATTCGGCGCTCAAGAGAGGGATAGAATTACATTAGGGTTTCTACTTATAAATATGGAAAATTGATTAGAGATAACTAGGTTTTTGAAAATCATATTTGATAGTTAGGTGAAATCATACCCTACGCTCTCCTATATTGATTAATTCGTATAACTTGCATTTTTTTTAATTGAATTCATCACAGTCATCCCTATTTTAAATAAAACATTGATTCAAAAATTTATTCGTCTAAATAATATAGGCCACACAATTGTAGTACCTAGTATAAAATTAAATTACAATCCTTGTGGATTCGACACCCTAACTCCCTTCATATATTACAAAACTTGACACCGTACGCTTGCGGTATAATTTATGTTATATAAAATGCATAATAAATTTTTGACGCCATTGTCGGAGATTGTTTAATTTGATTTTTATCGATATTACTACTAATTAGCTTTTGTTTTTCATTTAGACTTTGTTAATTTTAATTAGTTTCATGTACTTGTTGTAAATTTATGCGAAGATCGAGAAATATCGAACTACTACCGATTGATCCTGAACCAGAACGTGCTTTCCATTTTCTAAGGGATTTACAAAAAAATGAGCGTGCAACAATGGTAGAACAGAAAGCACGGGCAGTTAAACAAAACAATCAACGGTGGGCTATTAGAGACTATGTTAGGCCAATTGTTAATGACAAATACTCAAGTATTGCATGCCAAGCACTGGCTGCAAATAACTTCGAACTAAAGCCAGGATTGAAACATATGGTTCAACAGAATCAGTTTGGGAGATCTCTAGTAGATGATCCAAATGCTTATCTTAGTTCTTTTCTTGAGATTTGCGATACCGTGAAGATGAACAGCATTACTGAAGATACCATCAAATTTGTTTATTTTCCTTCTTTTTGAGGAATAAAGCCAAAGCATAGTTCCAATCATTTCTATATGGATACATAACAACTTGGGAGGGGTTATCTTAGAAATTCCTCACCAAATGTTTCTCCCTTCCAAGGCAGCTCAATTACGGAGTGAAATTGGCTAGTTCAAACAAGTAGACTTTGAACCATTCTACGAGGCTTGGGAGAGATTCAAAAATCTACTTAGAAAATGCCCTCAGTATGGTTATCATGACTAGAAGCAAATGGAAATCTTCTACAAAGGGTTGAACGGTCAAACAATGACAGTAGTTAATGCTTCAGTAGGAAGTACTTTGATGTCCAAGACTTGGCTTACACCCTATCGGATAAAATAGCCACCAATAGCTACCAATGGCCAAGTGAGCGTTCAAGTGCAAAGAAAGTTGCTGACCTTTATGAAGTGGACCATATTATAGCTCTTGCAGCTCAAATGTCATCACTTAAAACCCAAATAGCTACATTAAATTCAGAGGGAACTCGACAAAAAGCAAAGTCTATCATGGCTACTTCTACTTCATACAATGAGTCTAAAACGGAAAAAGAACTAGTCCAGTATGTAATGGTAGAAACTTCAATCAGAGAGGAAACTACTTAGCAAACCAATACCATCTAGGACTGCGAAACCATTAGAACCTCTCTTATGTTAATAATGCGAACGTGTTGTAACCACCACCTGGGTTCAATAATAAGGCTTCTGAAGGAAAACCATAACTAGAAGTCATCTTAGGGGCCTTTATTTCAGAGACGAGGACGAGATTCAACAAGGATAAGTCCACTTGACAATATTGAGACTCATATGACCCACATGGGAGTTACAATGAAGAATTTAGAAGTACAAATTGGTCAACTCACAATTACAATAACCTTCCAACAGAAAGTAAAATTCCCTAGTAACATAAAGGTTATCCCAAGGGAGCACTACAAAGTCATCACATTGAAGAGTGGAAAAGAGCTTGAAGAGAAAAAGCCTATAGAGGCTGTAGTTCCTACACCTGCTTCAGATTACTTCAGATGGTGTTGAAGAAAAACTGGTTGAAGAGAAAAAAATTGAGGGAGGCAACAAATAATAACTATCAGCCTAACTCAATCTCATTCCTAGATAATCTTCCCATTTTAAAGCCACAGCTGGTTTATCCACAAAATTTCTTGAAGAAGAAATTTGATGAGCATTTTGCCAAATTCTTGGAAATCTTCAAGAAGAATCACATCAATATTTCTTTCACTGATGCTTTGGCACAAATGCAAAACTATGCCAATTTTTTTAAAGAAGTGATGTCAAAGAAAATAAATCCGGTTGAATTTGAGATAGTCAAGCTGACTGGTGTGTTGTCGTAGTCACCGAAAAATAGTCCTTAAATCTCTAAAACTAATGTAGTAATGGAAGTAAAGGTCGATC
>CAIGRN010184165.1:0-12388 GCA_903798345.1 Fraxinus anomala | reverse complement strand
TATGTGAACTTAGAAGTGGTGCCGCTTCAAGAAAAGTTGGAGTTACTTTCTAAAAAGTTCATGAATAGGGATGGGTGCAAGGTCAGTAACGCATCAAAGTAAATTGTGTGGAACATATTGAGATAGAATGTTCACGTGTGTGATATCGTCGGTAATATCATAAGGGATAACTGGTTCAAAACTAAGGCTACCTGAAATCTCGATATCACTTTGCAATATTAGCACTAATGTAAAGTTTAAATCGAACGATACCTTATCATATGCATGACATCGTTTATGATTCTAAGTTGAGTTGTAATATTTAAATAAGTGGGAGATTGTTATATATTGTTCAAATATTGGTAAATGAGAATTGATCAAATATGGTTGAAAAGAGATTAAAATTAAGAAAAATGGAGAAAAACAGTTAAATGGGCAAATTGGGCAAAACTCATTGCCTATGCGACCGCATAGGGCATTTGGCCATGCGGTCACATAGCAGGCGTCAGAGACTTCAAATCCTTGTTCTGATTCCTCTAGTGACCGCATGGAGGTACTCAATGCGATCACATAGAGGAAATTTATGACCGTTGGACATAATTTTTTTAAAATTTGTTTGACATCTTTTCAACCTCAATTGCCATTCTTTTGTGAAAAGATGGCACCAATACGAAAGTGTATGAAGGCATTCTATAATTAGGAATATAATTCATGATTCATGGTAATTTTTTAATTCTCTTTTATACTTTAAAATTCTCATCCCCAAACTCTCTCAATATTTACTTAAAATTACTTCATATTCTTCTTCTTTGTTCCTTATTTTCGGGTTNTTGACTTGAAATCCGCTAAAGCTATTTGTGTGTTGGTCCTTTAGCATTCTTATTATTGGAGTGGGTGCAAATAAACTTTTAGGATAATATTCTTTGCAATTCAAGTCTTCTTCATTTCTTCACTTTCAAGTATTTTGTTTATTTTTTCCTTACTTGACGAGAGTTGATTATCTACTTCGACGGAATATATCAACATTATTTTTAGAGGTAGATCAGTGATACCTGTATCATGTGAGGTCGTGAATGACAACGTTGATGGACTTTGTCCTAATTCGTCTCGCTATCCTATATTTGCTGAATTTATTCTTCTTCGCACTGTGAGATTGATCGAGCCACCCACTCAAGATTGAAACCACCCTCCACCGTGCAGCCGGGATGTGGTCCTTCATATATCATTTGGTTTTCGACTTTCAGTGTATTGTTGTGTTTGGTCACCATGCAAAACATCTTTGACTTTTTTCGTCAAGGATTGTTGCTTAAGGCGGTGAAAAAACGAAGCCAAAGAGAGCTTGTATTTTAATTATTTATAAATTATCGAAATTCATTTTTAATCATACATTTTAGTGGATGCACAAATACTGTCCGATTACTCGACTCAAATTTGCTACTTTATATAATACATCATTGTACCTAGCAAAAGATTTAATCCCTGTTTGGATCCAATTTTTTTAAAACTTTTTTTTTTCTCGTACTCATTTTCAATTATACATTTTATAAAATTCATAATTTTATCAACTTTTCTTTCACATATTTTATCAAAATCTACTAAAAGTTTAATTTTAGCCAAACCAAACATGGTTTCACGGACCGAGAGTTCGGCTCCCGAGGTACTACCCCTCAAGGCCGCCTTCTTCTCATTCTTAGGCCGATAATCTCGAACAACTGGCATACACGCACGCTATGAGTAGGATGTTAGCGAAAATACCTGCATATGATCATATCATCAGTGCACTCTTTGGTAAAATATGACTCATGTCTAACTGTAAGCATGCTTGCCGTGCTGAATGGGGAGATAAACATTCTCACTGCGTGACATTCTCCCACATTCGAATTCGCTTATGTCCTCGTAGCGAGAAGTGAGTTTTGCATCAACTCACATTCGTCTCATTGCAAGAATAACAACGGCACTACCTCCACATGGACGGGCATTCACAAACTCGCAGTAACTCGTACTTACCGCCTCCGACACCAACTTTCACCATCTGCCCCTCTGAGCATTAGTTCTTCGGGTGGACGGCCTCCAAACCGCAGCGCTTCAACGAATGTTGAATAAAATACACAATCTTCGTCATTGTGCCCTACAACGTGCGCTCCTCGAAACTCCTTGAAAGACACCTAGGCAATTGCGCAACACTGCCATTTTTCTTCCGTCTTCCCCACAGCTTCTTTCATCGTGTTCCGCTAGCTTGCTGACACGATCCGTGACCCAAAATCTTTTCTCTGCAAGAAAACACGACATTGTCCCATAACAATGCCGCATGCTCTAGCAGACCCGCTCTGATACCAACTTTCACGGACCGCAGGTTTGGCTCCCGAGGTACCACGCCTTAAGGCTGCCTTCCCCTCATTCTTAGACCGACAAGCTTGAACAACTGACATACATGTACGCTATGAGTAGGATGTTAAGAAAAATACCTGCATATGATTATATTATTAGTGCATTCTTTGATAAAATAGGCATCATGCTTAGCTGTAAGTATACGTGTCGTATCGAATGAAAAGATAAACATTGTGACACATGGCATCGTCATATGTCATAATTAGACGATTATATTGACACTCGCCCCATTAGATTTGGGTAGAACAAATCACCACCGTTGAAACCAAGCTGGAGAAGAAATATAACATTTCCACCTCACTACAGTGCTTCCCTCTCCAGTTGGCTACATACTTTGCTTGCAGTTTCCTCCTCGTTCTTCCCGTGTTTCTCAATCTTCGCACACAAATATATATGATAGTATATATCACGCACACATATAGACATATTTATTAATTCCGTGTTAGAATTTCTGGATCTAGATCTTGTGGGCGAGTTCCTGGGTGAAAATGGAGGTTTTAGGAGAAAGGCCTTCGGCTATTCAGCGATGGCTTTTATGGGTTATGCTCGTTTTGTTCATCACCTCTGTTCATTCTTTCTACCTTCCGGGGGTCGCTCCTCAGGATTTTGTGAAGGTCAATCTTATAATTTTTTTTGTGTTTATTGTTGCTATGAGTTTCACTGCTGATTATATTTGAAGATGTTGATTTTTTTTTTTTGGTTGGTAATTTGTGGGTTTGGATTTAATTTTGCACAAAGATGTCTTACCTATTTGCTCAAGATCAAGTGGTAGTTTACTCGAGAATCAATTGGATAGGAGCAGCAAGTAGCATGATATTGCATTGACTAACAAGGAAAACAAAATATCGGGGTTTCTTCTGTTAACAAATTCCTTGAAATTTTTAAATATTTTCCCAGCGAATTTGATTGCGAAGTATTTAACTATGGCCGTCCATTTTGTTCAATGTCATTATAAGATTTCTGTTTTAACAGGGGGTGATAAAGTTCTGGGCTTAGCTTTCATGGTAGTTGTTGAACAAACACTAGAAGTGATGCGCACTTTGATTATTTAGATTTAGACATGAACTTCCTGTTTAAGTTGTATGTTCACACACTAGTATTGAGCACTGAACTAAGCAAAAATGAAGGGACAAAATTGAAAACAAAAATGACACTTAGAATTCAAATTACCTTCTAATAACAGGTCAACTAGGTCTTCTAGCACCCTTCAAACTTGTGGACATTATATTTGGAGTAATTAGATGACAATTTAATGGAACTGGATCTTTGTGATAATGTAATAGTGAAACATAAAGAATTTCTCCAGACTGATGCTATAAATGGAACAGAAACATGAAATTAAATGTACAGGCAGTTTGGGTCTCCAGAAAGGAAATTGTTGATATTGTGTTTCAATCCCCGTGTTTTACGAATAAAAAATTTGCAAGATGATGGCTCACGTGATTTTTTAGTAGAATCTTGCTCTCTGGATTGTCATGGATTTGATTTTCTCGGTTCATTGTTTAGAAAGAAAAAAAACATAGAAAGAGTCAAATTGAATGTATAAGAATTGAAACTTCACTATTCAACGGCCAGAAATGTGAAAAAGAGTTATATTGGACTGTTAATGTATATGTAAATATAGCAAGTCAACGCTTGTTTTTCTGGATTACAAGCCTGATCTGCTTGTCTATTTTAAAACAATCATGCTTGGTATACATCTTGGCATACACCTTTATTGATTGGACAGTTAAACAAATTTTTTTTCCTGCCAATGGGATTTTGCCAATACACCATCTGTCAACAAAGATGTTAAAAATGATGTACAAATGGCAAAATTCATTTTAAAAATATTCACTGGAAACCTTCAAGTACCCCAATAAAGACCTCAGTACCTAGTTGAACAACAGACTTTTATGCAGTAAATATGCATTTGTGTAATGCTTTTACTTTTCTTCTTCATTTCAGTTGTAACGTGGACTGCATGTTTTGTTGTTGTTTTTACGCAGGGCGATCTTCTGAAGGTGAAAGTAAACAAACTGACCTCTACTAAAACTCAACTTCCTTACTCCTACTATTCCCTTCCTTATTGTAAGCCAGAAAAAATTGTTGACAGCGCTGAGAATCTTGGGGAAGTTCTTCGTGGTGATCGTATTGAGAACTCTCCCTATGTGGTCAGTCTTTCTAATGGCCTTCTCTTCAATTTTTCATATCTGTTGTACCTTGGTCAACTAACACAATTCATCCCTCTTATTCCTTTGGGTCAATTTTCAGATAATAGATGATAAACCTTTTATGCTGCATAAAAATTAAGCCTCTAACTGAAGTTTATTGTGGCAGTTCAAAATGCGAGAACCGCAAATGTGCAATGTCGTTTGCCACATCACCCTTGATGCCAAACTTGCAAAGGAATTCAAGGAGAAGATAGATGACGAATATCGGGTGAACATGTAAGCCACCTGTTCGAGGAATGTGATGTATTCTAATATTATTGTCATACATGACTCATTTCCTACTTTATTGTTTTTTAACAGGATTTTAGATAATCTCCCTCTAGTTGTGCCTTATAAAAGACCTGATATCGATTCCTTGGTGTATCAACATGGTGTGCCTGTTGGTCTGAAATCACACTTTGGTGAAGTAAGTATTAACTTGATTTGCTTTAGCAGTTGCTAATCTCTTTTCTTTAAGGAACTTCTTGACACCTTTTCTTCCTTCTAAATTGTTTGCTTAGAGTAAGGAGGAGAAGTATTTTATCTACAACCATCTGACATTTACTGTGAAGTTTCATAAAGACGAAGAGACCAATGCTGCCAGAATTGTGGGATTTGAAGTCAAACCATTCAGGTAATATTGTGTAGAATATTCAATTTTGTGCTTCATCAGTAATTTGAGCCTGTTGTTGATGTTGGATTTCCTTTGTGCATCCAGTGCTAAGCATGAATATGAGGGTAAATGGGATAAAAAAAAACGGTTAACAACCTGTGATCCTCATGCAAAACGCACTATAACCAGCTCTGATTCTCCTCAGGAGGTTGAAAATAAGGAGGAGATAATCTTCACTTACGATGTTGACTTTAAGGTAATGCTTTGCAACAGACCGTGTCTATAATTATGATGGAAATCTGGCTTTATGGTTGTACGTCATTGTGCCTTTGTCCTTGCCTTGCAGGAGAGCGAAGTCAAATGGGCATCTAGATGGGATACTTATCTTTTGATGGCTGATGATCAAATTCATTGGTTCTCAATTGTAAATTCTTTGATGATTGTTCTTTTCCTCTCGGGTATGGTGGCCATGATTATGCTGCGTACCCTCTACCGTGACATCTCTAAGTACAACCAGTTAGAAACTCAGGAAGAAGCTCTAGAAGAAACTGGATGGAAATTAGTTCATGGAGATGTTTTCAGGCCTCCAACAAACTCTGATCTACTGTGTGTTTATGTTGGGACTGGTATTCAGTTCTTTGGGATGATACTAGTTACCATGATCTTTGCTGCACTTGGATTCTTATCCCCGTCTAACCGAGGAGGGTTGATGACAGCTATGCTTCTTCTCTGGGCATTTATGGGCCTGTTTGCTGGATATGCTGCAGCTCGTCTTTACAAGATGTTCAAAGGAACAGAGTGGAAGAAAATAACTCTTCGAACCGCTTTCACCTTCCCTGGAATTGTCTTTGCCATTTTCTTCGTATTGAATGCTCTAATTTGGGGTGAGAAATCATCAGGGGCTGTGCCATTTGGAACCATGTTTGCATTAGTGTTCTTGTGGTTTGGCATTTCGGTTCCTCTTGTTTTTGTAGGTAGTTATGTAGGGTTTAGGAAGCCAGCTATTGAGGATCCAGTGAAAACCAACAAGATTCCAAGGCAAATTCCTGAGCAGGCCTGGTACATGAACCCGGTTTTCTCTATCCTAATTGGAGGCATACTCCCATTTGGGGCAGTATTCATCGAGCTGTTTTTCATTCTAACATCAATCTGGTTGCATCAGTTCTATTACATTTTTGGGTTCCTCCTCCTCGTGCTCGTAATCCTAATCATCACCTGTGCTGAGATTACAATTGTGCTTTGCTATTTCCAGCTGTGCAGTGAGGACTATCTCTGGTGGTGGAGATCATACCTGACATCAGGGTCATCAGCACTCTACCTCTTCCTTTACGCGGCTTTCTACTTCTTCACAAAGCTTGACATCACAAAACCAGTATCTGGTGTTCTCTACTTTGGGTACATGCTGATTGCTTCATACTCTTTCTTTGTGCTGACTGGTACAATCGGTTTCTATGCTTGTTTCTGGTTCACGAGGCTCATCTACTCCTCGGTGAAGATTGACTAAATGATAGCACACGAAAGTAAATGTTTATAGTCCCTCAAAAACGCTAATTAAAACCCTGGGGTCATTTTCAAAGCGTATGCCACACCATTGTTGCTTTCAAGGTTATGCTCGGTTTAACCTTTGAACTCCCGAATCATAGAAGTTATCTTGCTTATCTCCTTTGCATTTATAAATTTGGTAATTCTTATTCCTGAACTATCCCATTTTAGTTATAACGAGAAGAATTCCTGTAATGATACTTTTGTTGATGAAATATGTACAAGGCACTTTTTTCCTACCTGCGAAGTGCTGAATTTTGCATTTACTGTTCCATCATATTTAAAGTATCATTTTCACTGCAATTAACAGTCTCTACTATTCTTATCAAGGCAGAAGCTGGCAAAAACTTTTGTTGCTTGGCTATTTGTTATAAAATGGCTGCTGCCCGTGTAAAGCAAGCAGCCCAAGAATTTCCTGTCTATGCAGAAATCCCCAATCTTTCATCTTTAGTTACCTGTCTCCAGACTATTGTATCTTGTTTATAGACGTACTCGCTATGCTCTCGGATTTTAACCTTTCTTGTCTTTTATATTGTTGAATACTATTGAATCCACCTTGCGCTATAAAGCCTTCTTAGGGTAGAAGGTGCCCACAATCATTGTCGATCCTTCTCTTCCATTAGAGGTCACTGAGATTGGAGAAGCAAAATGGGAAGTTGAGACGATCTTGGCCAAAGTCCACGACAACACACTCCCATGCATTGACATGGACAGTTCTATCATGAGCCTAGCATGATTTGTTCAATAATACATGTTACTTACCCGAAATATAAAAATGATGCACAATGTTTTGCCATTTGATTGTCAAGACAGTGCCTGAGATGAAACAGAAATAAAAGATTAGGGACTAATTTGAAATCAAACAAACCAAGAGAACGTATTGGGCCTGAACATGGATCTGGGCTCTGCTATTGGCCCATACCATGCATTGATATGGATAATTCTATGCTGACATGCAGTAGTTAGATTAGATAAGATTAAACATGAGAAACGAACAAATTTAACTGTTAGCTTAGCTAATCTAGTTCACTTTTTTTAGTTAATACAACATAACATCAAATAATGTTTCACTCTCTCCATTATTCCTCCTCAAGAAATTAGCTTTGTCAATAAAATCGAGCAAGGATTCCATCAAATTTTATGAATCTGAACTTGAGGTTTACAGAAAGTTGTTGATGTGTTGTAATTCTGATGAACTCCCCAGCCATAGACTATAGCGAGAATAGCAGTATTATTGGAAGTGAATTTGTGAAGATAATTAGTACCAAATATTGTAGTTTGAACCTCAATGTAGAAGCTGCCATTGCCAAGGATCGTTATCTGGAAACCCATATTATCTAAAGGCATTTTGCATATCATTTCTTCAATCAAACAGGACTTTCACGTAAAAAGGTTTTTTGATGCATGATCACAAGTAGTATAATCATATTCAAACAGACTACGGAGCCTTATGATGTCAATACAATAAAATGAAGATTACTGCACCCAAAACCCCTTTAAATAATCAGCGAAGAAGAAGAAGAAACACCTTTAAACAACCATTTCAGCTTCTCTAACATTTGTAGGAATCCCCACATCCAACCTCATTGTTGGCTTGTACTGCTCTGGCACACCAGCACCGGCATGCATACATATTTCTACGACAGCAGGGGCCTGTCCGTAGAAGTTCCTGAGCTCCCTTTGCAGTGGCTTGTCCATATGAGGAACATGCCAAACATATCGGGGTGGAATCAAGTCATCAAGAACTGCTGCCTGCCATCCATGTTGCCCGTTGCGCTGCTGATGCTTATGAGCCCCACAGTTCTGCGCTTTGTGTCCGATGGGGCCCACGTGCACTTCAGGACAATACCCACAGGCTCTAACTGGATACATCTTCATCAGCCTGGTGGCTCCACCCCTCATTTCTTCCCATGCTTGAAGTGTTTCCTCAGCGAGCAATACCGTTTCTTCTTTGCTGCATGGGGGTAAAATTTCAATGTCAGGTATTTCAGCTAAAATTGATGGCTTTGGAGTATCTGGGTCGGGATCTGGTAATTCACTTTCATCTGCATCAACAAATTCATTTTTTCCAATGCGTATGATTGGTTTTCGTCTTCTTTTTGTAGGATATTCGGGCAAGTCAACTCCTGCCTGAATGCAGAGCTCCACTACTGCTGGAATTCTTGGGATTGAAAATCTCTCCTCGTGACGTATACGTTTCCCCAGACGATCATACAGGTGGTAGGCCTCAACTTGTACCAATATGTCTTCAACAGCTGCGTCCCCCCACTCATGAAGTCCTTTACGTATTGAAGCACCTGATCCTCTACAAGACTTGAAAGGATGCCCAACAGTTCCAACATGAATTTCATTACACCACCTGCAAGCGTTGCAGTCAAAATGTTTGGAAGAAGAATTAGGAGGAGCCAAAGACACTTAGGTGCATGTATGTCATTGTATAATGAACAAGATTTCACTCCTTTTTCTTTCTTGATACTATGAGCCCTATGCAAATCTCGCTACCAAACATACCATAATTGTCGAAGATTACCATGCTAAATAACCAATAACAATGCTTCGTAACTACTTTCGGCAGCCCATGATCGTCATATCAGTGGAAGCAAAGAAATTAAGCACCAAATATTAATTACTGGATACGTTTTAATAAAAATTGTCAACGATTCCACTACATAGCAAAACATTTTCCAATTGTATGCGGCTCTCTAGAGTGAATAGAAACATAAAATCGGGTAGAGAATTACTTGCAAGCATGAAGTGGAACCACTTTCAAGAGCTTCTTGAGATTGTTAATCAATTTTACTCTTGCATTAAATACCCTGTATGCAACAGGAATTAGCCTTTGAACCACCAACCCTCTTTTTGGAGGAGGGGCTCCTCTTCTCTGTTGGCCCTTACTATTTTTCAGCCTCTCTCGGGCAGCCCGTCGTAGCTCTACTATGGGTATAGGAAATGGCTTCTTCTCTTTTTTAGAATAATAGCGAGGAATATCTGCATTCTGAGGATGATTACATCTGATAACCAGTGATCGGAACTGAATCAAGTGACTTGATGGACTTGCGAACTTCAGTTGAATTGCCGAAGTACTGAAATTGCACTGCAAGTGGAAATAAGAACATCCATAATTTCTGAAGTACACTCTACACGCATCTCTAGCACTAACAACTATTAAGAGCCAATATTTTATCGACACAGATGAGAAGAAAAATCGAAATTGAGTATATTGGTAAATTATGATAAATTATTTAAGGGTGATTATATTCACACCAAATTATTCTATAAATATACCACATTTTAATTAAAGGCTTCTAATCTTTACTTATTGTTACATTGATGTCCTCAACCTTTTTCCATCGCATTTTTAGCATCAACCTTATATTAATTACCACATCTTATCCTTAATGAAAGTTTCCTTTCAAAACTTATGTTAGTGTGCTTTAAAATAAGGAAGAAATATTTATCTCTCATTATTTTTTTGTTTCTTATTTAAAAATACGATGGGCAAATAAGTCTTTTATCCTTTCTTAATGTAATATTTGGATGAAAACTGTTGTTCAGAACAAATTGTGCTAATTAATGGACGGCTAAAAATAAGAATGTGATTAAAAAAGTTGAGGATATAAATTTTACAATGGGTAAAAAGGTCAGGGACCTTTCACATAATTAAAATGTGGTACAGTCATACAAAAATTTGGTGTGAATATAGCTGGCCATTATTTAGAGCTGCAAGAAACTACTGTAATCAAATCATGGTGAGAACAAATTGTACCTTCAAAGAATCGAGCGAACTGAGACCCTGCTGTGTATTGCATTTTAGAAGATCAAATTTTGGAGATATCCTCCTTTCACTCTTCAACAAAATAGTATTGCCAAACTGGGATTGCAGACAACCACATTCCATTCTCTGAACTCAGGAACACGTTGCTTTTAAAATGTAATCTCCACTGCATTTTTAAGTGCATGTGTGACCAATATATACATTCAAAAATTAATGTTTGCCATGTCCGACACATTTTATGTTTTCAATAGCCCTCACCACCCAAGAAAAAGCAATCCAGAAACAGAAAAAAGACAAGGACGGAAATGAAGAAACCAAAATAAGAAGAAAATCAAGAGAAACTCAGAGAATTTCATCTTGTCTTCAATTGCGAATGATGATTAATGAAGAATTAAGTATACAAAATAGAAATAAGAAATAAGAAAAGAGGGTCAACATCCAGTAGAGGAAAATTTGCAGAAAAATGTAAAACTGGAAGATAGAGAGAGGACTAACCAAGGGACAGTAGTGCAAACGACTTTCTGATTCTATTCAGCTCCTCCAAAACATACAGAAACCAATCTAGAAAGAATGGAAATATGGAGATAGAAAAGGATCAAATGAAGTTCAAAAAACAGACGATGCGCAAGTTTATACATTCCTTCTACAGGTTTAATCATTTAAATCAAATAGTTACATAAATAGTGATAAAGATTCATAGAGAGGGAAGCTAAAACAAATATCAAACAGGACAATGCCCGGCCTTAAACTCTGAGAACGGTGGGAAGCAATTGCTGGAAGGTGTTGAGTCATGGATAACAATTCATAGGCCTGTCCTAATAAGAGCAGCTGCTGCACCAAATCTAGGGCAGCAGATGAACCAAGTCTTGTTTGCACAGGGTCAGTCTCAATATTTCTCAGGTGAACCTCAAATTGGCACTTATTTGCTTTGGTTGTGACCCGAGTAGGATCTTTTAATATTCTCATAAGGAGAAAAGAATCTCAAACAGAACGAAACAAATTTTCATTGCGTGACTTGCGTCAATATTTCTAAACTTGTTAACCAGCATGTAAAATAAAAACAAAAGAAATTAAAACTAATCCAAGCAGTCTCCCAATATGTATCAATTTTTACCCAAAATTCTGGCAATTGCACAACACATTCCCCTCAGATATTGAAACAGTTTTCTTCCTGTCGAAATGCTTTTTTTTTTCCACTGATTTGATTGGTGGTTCGGTCTGTTCTTGCTTTAGTTTCTTCCTTGCACACACCTACTTCAAAGGAATTCGCTCCAAAGACGCTTTTAATCGCTCTACTGGGACGATCCGATCGAGAGGTTGTTCAGTCGAGGAGCAATTTCGATATGCCACCCGCAGGTCAAGCCTAATTATCCCTAAACCTATTCGTCCATTAGAGCCGTACGGGAGGTGGGGTTCAGAACGTCATGAGACATTTCGGTCCATATCCGACGTGGGTGTTATAAAGCATCGAGAGGACCTTTCCCTATTAACAAGTGCCAATATTTCTAACTGGTGTTGATATCCTAGGAACACAAAATAAGAATGAAACCATCCATCCCCACATTCATCTCCTGATCAAAAGGTATTGCATTCGCTATTTTGCATTTTCATCTATTTCAGACTAATTTATGAAGTCCACTACAGAAATACACAACCGAAAGATTTTGCCCAAATCTCCATAGCCCATAAACTTCTTCTGACTAAAAAATTATTTCTTTTTCACACCCCTTGTTATTCAATTCAGAATAAATTAATACTATCAAGAACATAAAACACGAACAGAAATTTCCAAAATGTTGTGGTTTATTCTTAATCAAAACAGTTCCAAAAAAAAAAAATGTAAACAGAAAACAAAAGGATTAAGCACAAGATATACCAACATGCAAAAACTTAATTGTG
>CAIGRN010184156.1:0-21534 GCA_903798345.1 Fraxinus anomala | reverse complement strand
CAACAGCCGGAGGAATGCGAGCTACTGCCAATAGATCACCCAGCTTTTTGGTGGAGATATTGCAAATTCCAATAGCTCGGACCTTACCAGAATCATAGAGTGCTTCCATAGCCTTCCATGTGGTAGGTATATCCACCGGAACAAAGTCTTCTGGATTTATGCCAACAGCCCCCTTCCTCAATCGGGCAGGCCAATGGATCTTCACAATTGGAGAGGTCCATTCATTAGCCCATGATATAATTTTTCAACATTAAAGATACAAAATATCCCTCTCAAAGAAAAAAAAACAGAAAGAGCTAATTACGCACCACTTATTACAACAACATTTTAACTTTCAAATCCAGGAAAGCAGAGCAATAGTTAAAGCAGCTTTAATGTTTTTAAAATTTGGCAATGGCACTAAGGTCACCTCGATGGATCAAGCTGATTCTGTGTATTGTAAATCTAAGAATTCACTTGATTCAGTTATTTCATTAATGTATACTGTCTTCTTATAACGTCATCTTGCATCAGCTCTTAAACAGTCAAAACTTAATAAAAGGTTAATATCACAAAATATTACGTACAAGATACAAATCAAGATAGTCAAGTTGCAAATCTTTCAATGTTTGATCTAATGCCACGGGTACATCTTCTGGTGCATGATCGGCACACCTGCAAAAGTTAAGAGGTCAGTTCTAGCTTGAATGCTTAAAAAGTCAATCAGTAAAGATCAGATGTGAAAGAGGAGTAAGATGAAGCAATAAATATATGAACTATAATGTTCAAGCACCTCAAGACTAACTAATATCAAACCAAAAAAGACAGTGAAGCAGCAAGTGCATAGAGATTATATGGAACTACATAGCAAACGAATTGCAGAAGTGATAGTACCACTGCATTAAGCACGTCCATAATAGTGGAAAACTAGTTCCTGGCCCATATAATGGAAGATGTTATAGTTTCCGACTTCAATGATTGAAGTAGCTCACACTGACAAGTTTCATCAATCAGCTTTACATAGCAAATAATCATATTCAAAAGTTTAACAATTACACAGGGGTTTTGCATTCTCCCAAATGAAATTAGAATCAGATCATTTCTTGAGTATATTTGTGAACACAATTTGATTACCAGAGTTTCGAGGTAATAAATAACTCCTCCCTCTTCACAACTCTATCATCCACCAGCTTCTTTAAAACTGAACCTATCTGCAAAGAAGGAACAGAAGATGAGTCTCACCTACATATGCATATAGCCACAGTACATGTGAAAGTGGAGTCCCATTTTGATCCCAAATGTCGCATTGCCCCTTAAAACGAAATGGGACAAAAGCCTCATTATCTCCATAGCACTGTTGTGTGAAAACTTTATGCTATTAGAGATCTTTCCACATCATTCTGCCAGTGAAGTAACTAAATCACTACCCTCAAATTGAATTATAATTATCATTTCAAGAGAAGAGAAATCCATAAAAACAAACACACAGCTTAATAATGTATCTCTACATAGAGTAAAAGGTATTTTGTGCCTCCATAACAGCGTTTGAATGAAAAAATACCTCCTTTTCATTTTTATAGGATCGAGCACAGTCGATATGGCGGTATCCAACCTGCATAAAAGTAGCAGGGATTGATCGACTGTAAGTTGTTATACAACTACAGTAAACAATTATACACACTTCCAAACTAGAAAATCTAAGAATGTGCACACATCTTCATTTCCATGTTTTTCAATTAAATTTCATCTGCTCATGTATTCTTGAAAAAAAATTCTGTACTAACTGCAAATGAAATCAAACTTAAGCAGACCAATTCCAAACAAGTTAATATGAATCATGCTTCATGATTCATTCTCAGAATAATTCAATAATCCCAAGAAAATGCTATAACAATTTAACCATAGTCAGCATTGCTGTTCCTCTGTGTTAATGCATTGGCTAGCACTAGCAGCAATGGTCAGCCAAGGGCAGAGAAAAATTTAATAACTAACCAAAAGTATAAACGCTGCAAAAAATATTAGACGTATAGACGATCCTTCAGATAATAAGTATAGTTCACTCCTAGGCTCTAGCAGTGGACCAGTAATTAGCATTGTAAGAAGTTTTCCGGCCAATATATTATAACAAAATTTGGACAAACAACTCCAATCCCTTTTTTTGTGTCCAATTAAAACAAACCCCAGAACATTTTCAAAATTCTAAACTCAAAATTTCTAAATCCACACAACTCTAATCTCAATATACCTCAGGATCACAAAATAATAACACCCATATTTTGAAATGCAAAAGATCACAAAAAAATAAAAATAAAAAATATATTTCCACATACAAGTTCAACTAAACAAAAAACATACAAAAGTTGAATTAAGTTCCACTGAAGATTAAAGTTATAACACAAGCACGCACAGAGAGTACATATATATGTAGAGAGAGTGGCTATAGGCGACCTTGATGGCGTTTTCAACAGCTTGACCGACGACACCAGGCTGGGACTGCCACGTGCCAAGGCCGACTGAGGGAATTTTCGCTCCGGTGTTCAACTTGAAGTACTTGATCCCGTTCGCAATGACATACATTCACAATTTTCTTTTTAGATAGAGAAATTGAAAGATTGAATAGTGAATAGGAAACTAGAACCGAAACAGTCAGGAAATAGAAGTTCTTTTCTGCTTATATTTAAGCGAAGTCTCGAATAATGCTACCTAGGCGACCATGCATCTTATGATTTGATGAGGAAATCTTGACCATCAAATCTGCTTGAGTACACAAGCAACGGCTAATATCACATCACTGGGAAGAAGCCTGACTCGCTCTGATTTTGATGGGGCAATCTTGAGCGTTAAAACTTATTTATATAATTATTAAAATGGGAAAAGACATAACTACCCAAAAATTACTTCTAGTGTGTTTGAGCTACGTTATTTTATAATAATGCATTTTGGAATAGTAAATTGATGGAGAAGGTGTGGTTAAAAAAGAAGAAAAAGTTATTGATGTGATAAAAAATATTATTTTATTGAAAATGTGTGGTTGAAAATGAGTAAAAGAAAGAGAACGAAAATTTTAATGTGGCTCAAACAGGAGTTTCATTGCAAAATCATGAAAATTATTTTTCAAATTTTTAAAAAAGTAAATAAAAATTTAACTCACAGACCTCAATTAATTTTAACTATACATTTTATAAAATTTACAACTTTTATTAACGTCAACTTTATTAAAATTCACTAAAAATATAATTTTTATTATTTTCAAATTATCACACATTCTTCAGCAATTTCAGATGAAAAGAGTCCAAAAATTAGATAATTAATTCTAGGAGTGTGTTTGATAGATATGAAAAATATATCTTAAAAATAAAATATTTTTCTTGTTTTGAGAAAAATAAAGTCCTACTCTCTCTAAAGAAAATGTTTTCCTTAAAAATAAGGAAAATTAGGTATATTTATAAAAATTGAAAAATATTTTCCATGAAAAAAATAGCAATCAAACATTGAAAGTAGGAATTGGGGTGAAAGACTGACATTTTTCATGGAAAATAAATACAGTTAAACACATCATAATTGAACAAGGTGATTGATTTATGATTTAAGGCGAGAAAATTCTCAATTTCACCCTTCAATTTCTGCGATTTTTAACCTATTTTTCCGCAATTTTTAATCGTTTGGCGAATGCAATTATGATTTTGTTTATGGCACTGCTTATTTGTGCTAAATGGGAATTTTGTTATGCTGGTGCTTATGCGTTCATGACGGTCAATGAATACCATTTATAAGTTGAAAGTAATTAATTAAAAAATGGTGAATGAGATATTTATAAACCATGAATGATGTTTCTAGTAGATAATGGAGTTTGTGTTTGGACTCCATTTTTCAAAATTTATTTTCTTTCAATTTCATTTTCAATTACACAATTCATAAGACTAATAATTTTTATCAATTTTTCAATCATATATTTCATCAACTTTTATAAAAATCTATTGAAAATATGATTTTTTTTAGCAAAACCAAACATGGACGAAAAATACGTAAGTAAATGCAACTTTCAACTAAAAGATTGAAGAAGGCAAAAGTCCTAATTCAAGTCTCACCACTTAAACCCTTCTCAAACGCTTGAACTTTTAGACGAACAATGTATATGTGTATGTACCAAACATATCATTAAAATGAGTTTTTTTCTTTTTCTTTTTTTTTGGAAAATGAGTT
This sequence comes from Fraxinus anomala, assembly GCA_903798345.1. Lineage (NCBI taxonomy): Eukaryota > Viridiplantae > Streptophyta > Magnoliopsida > Lamiales > Oleaceae > Fraxinus > Fraxinus anomala. The sequence goes on along the minus strand of CAIGRN010184156.1, from coordinate 17,352 downwards.
TTGAAATAATAATTTTTTGGAGAATTTGTGCATGAAAAAAATTTGAACAGGGGCGTAAACATAAAACTTCTTAAATAGTATAAACAGCATACCGTACAACGTTTGGATCTGATATGCCAGTAGCAAGCAAAACCTATGATGAAACCAACACCTGCAGCAGCACTCAGAATGTATGGTGCTAAACAACCCATCTTTTGAAGAATATTAACTGATTACAAATTAATTCACTCGAAATAAGATGAGTGTTAAGAACAAGAAGCTTATGTTGAAGAAAAGGGTAGAATCGATGAATATTATTAGGTATTAGTGTGATGTTTTATAATCTGGTTGAGTTTTCTTGACTGGAAGAGAATGTAATATTCCTTTCTTCTCAATATTCTAAAATTTTCAGTTTTCTTCATTTGAAGAAAATGTAATATTCTTTTCTTCTCTTTTCTGCTGCATTCTACAATGTACAGCACACAGGCCACTACATAAAAAGGTTAGATACGCCCTTAAAATATTAGAAAGGTTAGATGCTCAAATGAAACGAAACCTAACTTTATATCGCATTCAAATTTGGTATCCAAAATAACTTAGAATTTCATTTTCACTCTATACTTGAATATACGTCAGTTGATCAAATTAACGCTTTAGGGTTATCAGCCACTACACGCACATTAGCTAGCTACTCAAACTTTTCGAATCTTGATTTTCAAAACATGTTATGACAACTCTGAATAGGTTTAGGGTTTTGAACCCTAATTTTAATTTGAGAATGCATGATTTTGGGTAGGTGGATATGAGGTTGGGATTTTGAGAAGCATAGCTCCATGGAGTAAATACTTATAATTTAACATACCATAGTCATGAAAATTGATCGTTATTTTAATAGACGAAGGCCACAAATCACATTCATGCAAGGCAAACATGTCTTAAGATAAGCTCAACAAAGCACATGTTGTGTTCTGCTTTGACGTATCAACGTCTGTTTTTCTTACGTAAATTAAGGATTTTATAGCTCTGACATTCGTAAGCTTTTTCATAGAGGGATAAATTGAGAATCACCATGAATGAGCATCAGTCATCAAAATCGGTACTGCCCTGTACTTCCCAATTAATTTCTGATTATTGATTCGATTCTTGATCAATAGTTTTAATTTAGCTGCTGCTTACCTTTTCATTACGATCGAAGAAAACTGTAACCCGTCAACCCTTAATTTTACAATAGGTTGTAGGTCTCCAAACGAAATATTCCCAATGTCTGTGAAAAAGGTCCCTCTCTGCGAAAAAGTTCGAACTTTGAGTGTGCTTGGGGAAGCAAAAACTAGTGATGGCATTGGAGTAGGAAATATGAATCTTCTATAAAAGTTATGATTAAAAACTTTATGAACAAATTAAAATCTTAAGAGTCTATTGAAGTAAATTTACATGAAGTTAAAAATATGATATAAATTTTATTTTAAAGGTGGATAGATATATAAAATTAATTAATTATATTGTTAGTGTACTTATAATTACATAGTCTTGTGCGATAGAAACTCTAATTCTATTCCATGGAGATCAAATTATTTTTTTGAAAGAAATAATGACACACAATATTTATAGTGGTTTATTTTAATGTAAGATTATGTTCTCTTTCGTCACTATAGTATCTAAACTAACAACGATCTCAAAGCGAAAATTGATCAAATTAACGCTTTAGGCTTACGAGCCACTAGCTACATGCACATTAGCTACTAAAAACTTTTCGAATCTTGATTTTCGGAATACGATTAGGGTTTTGAACCCTAATTTTAATATTCGACGGTTTTGTATGAGCCGAACTTCTCATGGACAAATGAAGTATTACAAGTAATTGGTATGTGTCCCTTAATTTGTCTCTCATCTCGTATATTACTTTCAAGATTGTATTTTTCTCAATTCTTCATTCATTCTAGAATCACTCTGATTATCAATAATTTGTGGATTCCTCTAATTCGATGCCTCTATTTGGATGCTGTTTGTCCTAGAAAAGATAACATCAGATTTTATGAAATTCTTATTCGAACGGTCTAACTTTGGATTCCTCTAGTTTGATGCTAATGTAGAAAAGATAACAACATATTTGTGTTGGTTTACTTGGATTTGATTTTATATACAAAACCGACGCGTCAAGAAAAAATTGAACAAAAAAATTATGAATCTCCACAAATGCTCGCTCTTTCCTGTTGTGGTTGATTTCACGTTTAAACTTGTGAACTACCAAGTTTGTGAATGTTGATGTCTGTATCATGGTGTGGGGGTGCGGTTGGATTTTGTTTAGCACAACCAACTGATGAGTAATGAAGGCATTGCGACAATTGGTAGCTGCTACATTGCCAAACTACGAGTTTACTTTCTTACCCTTGTTCCCCATAATGTCCGAAAAATAAATAAATTAATGAACTGAACTGAACTGAATTTGGTTTTCAATTTATTTTCCTCAAAACAAATTTCTCTGTGCAGAGAACTTCATGACAAGAAACCGAATGTATTTGACAGGGAAAATTGTACTATTAGAACTGTGATTATATTACCCTTTTTTACTAGTATAATTTGGCTCTTGAACTAAAATATTCATGACTATTTATGTAAGTAAAAAATTCTTGCTACCAGTTCCCAACCGAGGGAAAAAGTTTTCTTAAAACAAATTGGATTAAGAATCTACAAAGTTAAACTTTCAGCAAACTAACTTTGGTCTTTAAAATTCCATCCGTATTTTTACCGTATGTTTTTTGAGCAAACTAACACCCATTGTATCCATTTTCAAGTTCTGGTCCTTTCATATAAAAAAAATATGTTGAACACCCTCTGTATCCATTTTTAAAGTGGTACTGGGTTTGTGAAAAAAAATTGTTTAATGGCCTCAAAATAATTAGTTGTTTAGGACCTCAAAATTCTCGAGTGGGCCCTAATGTTACTATGTCAACAAAGCGCCCAACTGCCCTTTGAGTTCCCAATCATCTTGAACGGCACATGACGCGCGAAGTGAAGTGTAAACCTTACATAACCTCTTGCTTTGTCTAGCTAACTAGCGTAACATCTTTAATGATTTAATACGACATATTCATTCTGAAGTTTTTAAATGTTATTAGAATAATCCATATGCTGTGAGCATTGATTAATGTGGAAATTACATCATTTCTTACTTTTCAAGATCTATATTCTAAAATCAGATTTAAAATTTTAATTTTCAAAAATCAAATATTTTTTAATTAGATACATTATAATTATATATATTATAATTACATAATATAATTACCCAAACCCACCATAATTATTTCATCTCATTTTCTCTCCTCTCTCTATCCCTGGCGCAACCACACAGCCCCACATCGTCGACACCACCACTATTGGCACCACCTCTCCGGTGACACCACAACCTCCATCACAGGTCGCTTCGGCGACCATACAGCGTGAAACCCTGATTTCATCTCCGCAGCGCACCTTCGATCTTCCGAACCCAACCATCCCCAAAACTTTCGATCTTTGGATACCCGTTCGCAGTTGCTGCTGTGCGCGAGTGGCGGTGCTAATGTTATGGTGGTTCGTGGCAGAGCTGATGGTGTTGGTGGTTTGCAGCCGTCGAGATGATGACATCTGGTTTTGGAAAATGTCGCAGTGCAATTAGTCGATTACCGAAATGAAAAGAGGTTTGAGTGCGATGAGGTGGATGAGAGAACCCAATTACGAAATGACATTGACTTCATCCCCCAATGGATCGGGAGCCAGTGTTAGCGGTAGTGTCGACCAGCGTATGCCACCTCAGAAGCCACAGTGCCGATCAGCATCTGCACAACGTCGTAAAATTTGGGGTTTTTTTTTATTTTTTTGGACAAATAGTTGTTTAGATCTGAGATGAGATCTGTGTTTTGGTTTTGAATGTGGCGGTATGGTGGCGCTATTGTGGTTGACGGGTGGTGATGGTAGTGAAATGAGAGTTGGAAGTGCTGCATCTGGATTCAGGAGACGTGTGTGCAGTGCTGTTTTTGTCACGAGGTTGTGGTGCTGGGTGCTTGGAGGTTGTGGTGTGCACGTGCGCATGTGGCGGTTGGTGTCGATCGTGTCGAAGAGATGGGGTTGGAGGTGACTGATAATTTTGTGTGTGGTTATTGGTGACTGTAATTATTGGTGGTAGTGATTATTTCGTGCGCGTGTGCGGCGGTGGATGTTGGGCGTGCCGGCGATATGGGTTGGAGATGACTGTGATTATTTGTGCGTGTAATCGAGTGTGACCAATTAAAATTATGACTGTGACTCACTGTAATCGAGTTGTAACCAATAAAAGTTTTGATTTTTTCAATCAGTGACATATAAAATTTTTAATTTGTGCGAAGAAATAACTTGTGATCTATAAAAAAATTTAATGTGGTTGGAAAAGAAGGAAAATTATTGATGTGATATATTGGTAAACCGTGACCTTAAAGTTCGATAATTTGTGACCAATAAAAAAATGTGACTTGTGATCGAAAAATAATACGCGACCTTTTATTTTAATAAGTTGCGACCTATAAAATATGTGATTTGTGATCAAAATTAATGCGTGACCAATAAATTTGAAAATGTCACCAATAAAATAAATGAGTTGTGACCAATAAAATTTTGAATTTGTTATCGATGCATAATATGTGACCTAAAAATTGTTACAGTGACTCATAATTTATTAAGTTGTAATCGAGTTGTGACTAATAAAAATATTGATTTTGTGATAAATGAATAATTCGTGACTTATAAAATTTTCTATTTGTGACAAAGAAATACCTATAAAATTCTTGATTTGTGACCATAAAATAAGTTGTGACCAATAATTTGATAAATTGTAATCGATATGCAATGAATAAATGAGTTGCTATGGTCACAGTTTACTATTCAAAGGTTTGAGTTCACAAGTCACAGTCATTTTGTATAGATCACAAATCAATATAAAGTGGTCACGGATCAGTATGATCAATTAATTTGATAGTTAACTTTGGCTAATTAATTCGTCGTTAATGACACAGATCATTGTCACATGTTTGAGTTCACAAGTCACAGTTATTTTTTATAGGTCACAAATCAATATTAATAGGTCACAAGTGTTTGTAAAATCACTGTTCAAATTTACATGTCATATTTTATATTATTAGTCACAAACAACAATCAAAAGGTCAAAAATCGTGTCAAATATACAAAAAATAAATATGGCGAAGTCGTCGAAATATTCGTCAGAATTGAAATAAATGACGAAATCTGAACATTGCCGGAATAAATCAACGGCGAAACAATCACCTGAACAGTCGTCGAAACGGTCATCAGAATAGTAGCCAAAATCGAAACAGTAGTCAAATGATCGTCGAAATCGAAGTAGTCGTCGAAGTGACGGGGGTGGTATAGGTAAGGTAGGTTATATATATATAATTTTAGAAATTTAAAAGTTTTTTTATTTTTAAAATAATATATAGTAAAAATATGAGAAATAAATTTTTCCCTTATTTGAATGCTAACGATTCGCTTGGGACAGCTGAACACCCCATAAAAGGTCATAATCGTGGGCCCAAAACACCAAAGAAGTGTTTTTTTCAGACTTCACGAATCCACTGTCTAAATTACACAGAATTAAAAAAATAAAAATCGTCCCGAAACAACAATGGATTACTTGACAAATTGAACCAACATTACAGACAGTTTAAAGGAAGAATGTCTTATCATACTTCGATTTCATTCCATACTACATACGAAACATGCTCCGATGATAATTAGCTGCATTCATAAATACAAAACAGGATGAGTGCAGCCATGAGTCGAACATATGTAACCACCACAAACATATACCGGATGTTTGGTAACTCAGGAGACTCTCTCACATAGCGATAACGTATGCCACCAGCCACAAGCAATATTCTTGGGGGCGAAGTTGTCGAATGGAACTTGCGAAGGGATATTTCGATCCATTGTATCTCCTAAACCGAGCTGGAAGAGGAAGCAAAGAAATACATTAAATTATAAAGTAGACTGAGAAATGAATGCTTTATGCATCATGGATCATACATACCTGACCATACTTATTCCATCCCCAGCTGTATATTTTACCATCATCTGCTCAAAACATTCAGAGAAAAGAACACCATTATCCTTGCATCAAGGGAAATACCCAGTTGGGGTTCACTACACAACCACAACCAGTTATGATAGATATTCTCTATTCTAAACATAGCCCAGTTTAGCATGTTTGGCTAAGCTAATGTTGCTTTTTAAGGTAAATTTTGTATCTAAAACATGTTTTTTTTTTCTTTTTTATCAGTAAAAAAATTACGTATTCTTGACTGGGGGATTTTTCTTTCAAGGTAAATTTTATATCTAAAACATAGTAAGATAAGTTCCTCTTTTTCTTTTCCATTAGTTAAAACTTAAAATTACTTATTCTTGAAATGGGGGACTTCCAACCTTACCAATTACCAACTTTAACAAATATAAGAAGTTAATTATTTTAAAACTTAATTATTGTCTAGACCGTAGTACAAAAATATTTCTGTCCGACAATCTGGCTCAAGTACCTCAGATTGTCGCCAGGAACCCGAAATCGGATCCAAACTGATATGACAAGTTACCTGTTAGTATGACACTATGACGAGCACCACAGGACACCACTCTGGCATTCTCGTTCTCCAGAACTGAAGCATCCAGAAGCTTAGGTATAAACTGTAGAAAACCAAATTATGCTTTTTAATCACTATCTTTAAAATCTGTAACTTCTTTTGAATAAAGCAGAGAATATCAACCAAACAGTGCAACAATTTAGATATATACTGCAAGACGTAATCTAATTTCAAGGAGAAGGGATTCAATTTCTAGAAACGAACACTTGGAAAGGCTGTTGAAGTTGCAACTGATCAAAGAGTGGATAACTTTGAGTAGTTTGGGACCAGCTGATCCTTGTTGCAGAGCACTACTGCCTAAAACGAATAGTACATCGTACTGGTGGTTTCTGATGAATTCTATAGAAAAGAACAGACAGTGGATACGTATCAGGTTCAGATCCAGTTTACCAGTAAATAGGCAGTGAATATATACCTCACATTGTTCAGCATTTGTTCCCAAACCCAATTGCCCAAATTGATTTCCACCAAAAGCATATACACGACCGTCCATGCAGATGCATATAGTATGCCACAATCCAGCTGCAACTGCTTCAATCCGAGTCCCCGATAGTGAAGATACACAAGTTGGTCTCAGCATGTCTTCTCTATTCCCTTGTCCACACTGCATAAAATAATGTCATGCAATTGCAGTTTCTCATCTTACTTCAATTATCAGGAAACTCAACATCCATAGACAAATGTGCACACTCAAAACCAAATTGATTTTTGCACTAACAATCGGAAATAGAGGGACATAAATGCCCCTCCAACTTCTGAAAGTTTATGATGTTTTCATCAATGATTTTTTATTATTTATTTTCAGTACAGCTAGCCAAAATCATTTTAATAATTGAACATGTGGCTTCAGATTGCATCTACTTCCAAGTTCACAAGCCAATATTACTGCCTCCAACACAATCAAGGGTTCTTCTCTTTGCGTTTCAGTTTCGTGTTTTGAGTTTTGAATTCATTTTGTGTTTTGAATGTCCATTTTGAGATTGTTGAAAATGTATTCTTTTTGACATTTTGAATTTTTTTCTTTTTGAAAACACCCAAAACGCGTTTTTGAAAATTTTGGTTTAATTACAACTGAAAACACTCAAAAATTTTGGGTTTTCTTTGAAAATTTTTAATTTGTTTTCAAAAACGCGTTTTCGAAAATAGGAAAGAGAACGCGTTTTCACTGTTTTGAAAAATCGAAAATAGAAAACAGCTTTAAAATGGTAAAGATAACATACCTTATTTTTCCCAAACTCATTTTCATAAAATAGAAAAGAGAACGCGTTTTTCCTGTTTTGGAAAATCGAAAACAGAAAATGGCTTAAAAATGGTAAAGAGAACAGACCTAAGTTTTTTACAAAATTTTAACATATAGTTCTAAAATTACTACGGATTCCTTAAATTATACCAGTTTTGAGTCTTGCTACATGTCAGATGTGTGGGAAATATTAAATCAGAACCCATTAGATAAAAAGAAATAGTTGAAATTTTTTTAAGAGGGTAGCGAACACCAAATTGAAGAATGGAACTCGAACAAGAAAACTGGATTAATGAAGGAGGCTGCAAACACGTATGGAATATGCTTACCTAAAAGCGATATTTGCCCCCTTCTCGTTTAGAGATTACTTTCGGGGTCACTCAGGCAAATATTTGTAGTGGATATGACAAGCTTATGGTGACTTTGCACAAAACAAAAGTGAAAATTCACAGAAGGAACTTGAACACAATTGATAAATATTTCAGAAATTTTAGGTTTCAAAGGAAGAAGATGAAATTTAAGAAGTTAGAAACCAAGTCTATTTTTTGTATGTTTTCTAACATATCAAACTCATCAATGAACCCTCTTTTATAGTTGTTTGGAAACAATTCAAGAAGGGACATTTTCACCATAAAAGGACGTGTATATTCAGACCAGGGATTACAAATAATTTTGCACCAGAAATTTTGATTTTTTCTTGCCCGTCAGGGTCGCTCAAACCATTGCTCCCATTTTGATCAATTTATCCAATTGATGTTGTAAATTAAGCCATGCATCTTTTCCAATTGCAATTTAATGAAACCATGCAAGTTCTTTTATCGCAAAATCCACCCAACTATAATTTCCCTTTTCACCCGAGCCATTAAAATTTCAAATCTCTTTTTATTTGAACAACACAGTCCAACAGAAAGAAATATCGCTGCATGAATTTTACAGCTATATGAGAAGGCAATTATTTTGGAGATAAGAAATACAGTTCAATAAGGAAGTTACCTGTCCATTTAAACTCCAGCCAAAAGTAAGCAGGACACCAGCATCTGATAACAAAAAGAGGAAGACCTTTCAAAAGGAGTGGGCTAGAATTGCCAAAAAGCATTAGTATCACACAACAATTCCTCATGGCTCACCTGTTATCACTGCACTGTGCCTACCTCCACAAGAAATGCCCTTTATGTAATTTCCTATAGAATTATGAGACTCAGCTGCTGCACTCACACTTTCTTGATGAGCCACATCAGTTTTTTCTTTGCTGCATGAAGATGGATCGATACACGGTATGAGGTGAGGAGAAGCCACTGTTTTTATCCGGGTTCCCAAACCTAGCTGCCCGTCACCTCCATAGCCCCAACCCCATACCTGTCCTACATCTAAATCCGGTAAAAATATGATGCATCAGGTATCTTGCTTTATATTTAAGATATCTTTCAAAGATCTTCATAGCTTTATACCACATATGACCTACAAAACTCTAAGGTGTACCCACAAAGAAGCAGCAGCTAGCCTAAAATGTTAATTTGGTGCACGGCAGCACACAGGGAGGATCATATTTACCTGACAATGCCAACGTATGTCGCCCACCAGCAGCAACAGATGTAATTTTCACCAGTGGTTCCAGCATTACAAGACAAGGTGGCGCCGAAAGACTTTCATCAGCAGGCATTGATATTTCAAATTCTTGTCGAGTTGATACTTTTCTTCTCTTTATACTTTCATCTTCAACGTTTCTATCATCTGAACAAGAAAGTGATCCGACAGAAGATTTTGGACCTTGAGACCGAGGGCTCCCTATTACAAACAGTGCCAGATGTTAGCATCCCGTTCCCAATGTATTTGTACACATACTTCTAGCTGAAGGTAGAAGTCATAAGAATTCTCTTTCTAAGATACCTTGCTCAGTCAGTGTAGAACTTTGTTTTGCAGACCTGTTCTTTTCAAATGTTTTCATGCCAGTCCAACTACAAGTAACTTTTCCAGATGGAACACACTCCTTCCAACCCCACGTGTATACTTCACCTTTACCTGAAATAGTCAAGTCATCAAGCGATTATGTTTTCAAGTCAAGATAACTGTTTCTTTTGACAATATCATCCAAGCGCTAATGCACCATGCAAAGCTTCTTAAGCAACGAAGAATCACTAGAGGATTCAACAAGATTTAAATTCTGGTTTTAATTGATCACAAAATTATAAAGAAGTAATAATTTGTTGTGGCTGCATTGAAAGCTAATTTGAATGATGGAATTTAGAGAAAAAGTTATGTAGCAATACCTGTAACAGAAACACAATGTGCCCAACCAGCAGAAGCTTTCAGAATTGGATCATTAGTAGGAAGTGGATATGGCTCTGGAGTCTCCTTCATATGTGAAGTGATGAAAGAAGTCCTAAAATCAATTCAAGATACTGCAGCACTTTATTTTAAAAGCTAGAGATTTGTTATGTTACCTCATGCTTCCCCGAGGTCAAATAGCTTTGACCTTGATCATCAGCTGAACCCCATGTGATGAGTTTTCCGGAGGCTGCTCAGGAAATGAGTAAGAAGTCATACCAAATTCTGTTTGTGTGTTCACATAATATCATGTAAAGTACAGAGCAAAGTACCATCCTAGGGAAAATCTAGAATTCAAATCATGGGAGGTGAGATGTATGAATGCATATACAATTCAAGATAATTTATTTTCTAAGACTCCACAGTTAGAATAATGACAAAACCATATAGTTGATACTTGATAAATCGGGCCACCACAACCACAACCCCATCAACCTCCAACCCCATCAACCATGATCACCACCATCAGTGTAACCTTAAATCCACCACACATGAATTAGCTCTCTAATCTGCTCCAAGATACAAGCAGAATTTCTGTTTTCCAGTGATTATGATTCTGGAGTATATGTTGAACCACATGAGCTAAAAGCTTAAAATGTTAAGAGGGGGCAACACGTATATCATTTAGATATTGTCCTCAACACCCCTCCTCACATGTAAGCGGGATTTATTTTTTCCCATCAACACTTGACATACACAATTTCATGAAAAGGGTGAAGGAGTGCACTAAAAGCTTGCTTCATGGTGAAACATTTAGCAACTATTCCAGCAGCCTGGTAAGGGAAGGTTGTCTAGGGACAGGTTAAGTCAGGGCCTACAGGGTTGCTTCTCATGAGATTTTGTGAGGGAATTGTTCACGGGCACATAAACCAGACCAGTGGGTATTGGTCCTAGTGATTGAACCAAACAAGCAAGCCCCCGATCCTCTGTCTTCCATTAGGCTGCATGCGGATATCGAACAAGGGGGCTTGCGATCCTTATCACCAGTAATACCGTGTTAACCACTTGATATACATGCTAATCAAAAACAAAAAAAATAGAAAAAAAAATAAATAAATCACACAAAGTAATAGGTCATAGATGTTTACGTCAGTCATTTCTATACAGATATATTATTGCAATAACTGCATATTAACCTAGTTATAAATCTTAAACATTCTGAAGGCTAATATTAGTAGCACTTTTTCAAATTGATTAAAAGAGTCTCTTCTCTCTTCATGACATCTTGGTTAAGAAACAAAAACATGGGAACAGGCACGGATACTACATGTCACCGGCATCGCAAAACTTATTTTTCTTCAATGCAGAGCTTTCTGCAATCTTGACTTCACTGATTACCTAATTCAAGGAAGTGCAATCAAAATTTGCCTCCTGAAGAAGTTTGCGGCAAAGTCATTTTGCACTTATCACAAGGTAAAAACAAGTTATCAATAACTTTTGAGTCACCATCAAGAATAAAAGATATAAGAACATTTCTTTTTGAACTAATCCAAAAGAATTAATTGTACTGTCGAAAATCAGCCAAAGAAATGCCTTAATTCAGTAAGGACACAAATCTTAGGACAAAACTGGAAAGGTAAAAAATATGATAGTTTGGTAAATCAACAGCGGCATAGAACATGACTATAAAGGACAAGAGCCCGAGGAACAAGACCAGAATCTATAGCTAATATAAACAAGTAAACAAACGAGGCATTTAGAGTGCTTGCCATGATAGTTCAATGGGTCTAGAGGTATTGCAATATGATTTGAAAAGCCTACAAGGTTCCTAACCCCAAACTTAATCTCTAAACACTTTTGAGTATTGGCTAGGTGCCCCAACACCTCAGAGGTTATTACTTGTTTAGTGCCAAATACACCCACTGTTAGCCTTAGGCACGGGAAGGCTATTAGTAGATCATTTTACAAATTATTTTTATACCCTCTTCTCTACTTGTTATGTTGATATGATCAACGAAATGCAGATATGGAATGAGACACAGAAACTAAAGTTCATAGTTCGAATTATGATTTATATATCATCCAATTCATTTGTTGTGAATTATTTAAACGTAAAATCTCAGTCAGTAATTAAACATGACTGCTGAGTAGGTTGAAAAAAATAGAAGAGAGTTCATTACTGTTACCTTCTTTACTCAACCTCTTTGCCTTTAATCTATCTCCCAAATGTTTGCGCAACAAAATGAACTTCGCTACTCAAAATCTATAAACATCAACTTCGAAGCATTGATTTCCACTTCCGTAGTACACTATCACACGTCAATAAATAAAGATACTAGTACATGAATGAAATCTAACTATTCACATTCTAAAATAATTGCATAGAAAAAATCAAAATCCAATTTCTACTCAAAACAAGGAAAAATAACCATTGAAAAATTGGTACCTTCTTCATTGCATACAACATTAATAATACTGTTTTCCAGAGTAATAATCCAGAAGACTTTTTTATTGTCTCCATGTTAACTTTAAAAGAACGGAAGGCAGAAACTTAATTAACAGACTAATAAAAGAAGAAAATAATACAAAGGAATTTAGAAGAAATTTTCAGATTCATACACTTTGTGTTATGTTGTTGAAGATGTACCAAGACCGCTCTTAAGTCCATGGGTTGAATCACCAAAATTATGGTGATCAAATACCATAAAAAGTATGGGTCCAAGTCACAAAAAAGTCATGTTGAGGTAGGGATTGTTAGGATGAAACAAAACATTTCATAAGCTCATGTGTAGGTTCACTCAAATGATGATAATCTAATATCATAAAAGGTCTAGCATGCGCTAACTTGACATAAATTGGTTTTTAGATGGTTGAAACCCGATCCGGTTCAACCCAGGCAGCCAAACCACTTGTTAGGATTCGACTTGAATCATCTCGTTTTAAAACCAATTAGTTTCCGGCGAGGGCAAGCTAAACTTTTTATAATTTCCCTCAAGTTTGACGTTCTTGTGATTTGTGACTCGAAACTGTGACCCTAGCTCTAATGCCACTTGTTAGGATTGGATTCAACCATCTTATCTAAAAACTAACTAGTGTCTGAGTAAGGGCAGGCTAGAACTTTTATGGGATCGATTACTATATCATTTTGAGTGAACAAAATCATGGACTAAAGGGCGGACTTATTTCACCCGACACTCCACCAAATTACAATTCAAAAACATCATCATACCATTCCATATAACTGACAATGACAGATCCAAATCAACCCCAACATAGACACTCACCACATACAACCTTATCGAGTATAAAAACAGCGAAATCGAAGAATTACCTGAAATAGCTAAACCAAACCCGCAGCCTCCACCACAAACATCCTTCCATGAATCTCCGGCGAGCTCCTGTTCCGGCAACCTCACACTCACCGGTGAAGTCAACGAAGATTGCAGAGACGTAACTCCCGGAAGATATCCCCACATTAACACCTCACATCTTTTCTCTTTATTTCCATTAACTTCCAAATCTTTTATTCCTTCATCACCATTCATCTCCCCCACAAAACAAAATAAACAACAAAAAATCACACAGATAAACAGCAAAGAAGCAAATTTGAAATTTCTCAAAAATTGCTATTTTTGTACTCTGATCTGTTTTTTTATCTACGCAATGCAATTCCAGAAGCAGATGGAAACAGGGGTGATCTTGTAATATTGTAAAGAATATTTTGAGTGCTGGATTAAAAAAATTAGGGGCGTATCATTTGCTAGCTAGATTGAGTGCCACGTCAGATAATCACGGTCCATGGGGACACGTGTCAAACTAATGGCGCGGGTTAATTGAATAGTTAAATCATGAGTTGAGAGCCTGAATCACTAGAAGTTTCTGGAATAAACAGGCGTGAGCTTTACTCTAAGCTTGACACGTNACACGTGTCAAACTAATGGCGCGGGTTAATTGAATAGTTAAATCATGAGTTGAGAGCCTGAATCACTAGAAGTTTCTGGAATAAACAGGCGTGAGCTTTACTCTAAGCTTGACACGTTGTGGGACAGCTTTTAATCATTTCATTTTCGTATTAGTTTGATGAATCATGCTTGTAGTAAAAGATGGATCACAATTTTGTTTACATAAAATCACGTGACATCATGCCGTTGAACAGTATTTAAAAAAATTTATTTTTACAGCCAATTATTTTTTACCAACACGCCATAGTGTCATCGACATCGTCATCCTAAAGTGTACAAATAACAAAATCCCAATTTGATAGATATTTTGAGAATGACTTGGGTAACAATTGATTGTTTTTCAAGAAAGAATGATTAAAAATATGAAAAATTATGAGCTTAAGTTTAATATTATTTTATTTGAAAAATATGTGGTGGTTGTTTGAGTCCATGAAAAAATGTATTTTGAAATAATATTTTTAATGAAGAATGTGTGATTAAAAAATAAAGAAATTTTTTGAATTTGCGTGTAATATTATTTATTGAATAATGTGTGATTGAAAATAAGAAAAAGAAAAATATATTTTAAAAAGAATGGAGACAGACAATAAATGAGTTTTGCTAAACAAATTCTGAACATGTTATAAAGGGTGAGTTAATTGTTTTAATAATCATTCAATTTATGTCCGTGTCTTCGATTGATTGTTAAAGTTTCAGATGTCGAATATTGACTACTAAATTTATTAAAATATAGGACATTGCTCACTGGTATGACATCTATTTTGAGCTTTACTCTAAGCTTGACACGTCGTGGGACAGCTTTTAATCATTTCATTTTCGTATTAGTTTGATGAATCATGCTTGTTGTAAAAGATGGATCACAATTTTGTGTACATAACATCGTGTCGTTGAACAGTATAAAGAAATTTTTATTTTTACAGCCAATTATTTTTTACCAACACGTCATAGTGTCATCGACATTATCATCCTAAAGTGTACAAATAACAAAATCTCAATTTGATAGATATTTTGAGAATGACTTGAGTAACAATGAATTGTTTTTGAAGAAAGAATGATTAAAAAATATGAAAAATTATGAGCTTAAGTTTAATATTATTTTACTTGAAAAATATGAGGTGGTTGTTTGAGTCTCATTCTATGAAAAAATGTATTTTAAAATAATATTTTTAATGGAGAATGTGTGGTTAAAAAATAAGGAAAATTTTTGAATTTACGTGTAATATTATTTATTGAATGATGTGTGATTGAAAATAAGAAAAAAAAATGTATTTTGAAAAAAATGGAGACAGATAATAAACGAGTTTTGCTAAACAAATTCTGAACATGTTATAAAGGGTCAGTTAATTGTTTTAATAATCATTCAATTTATGTCCGTGTCTTCGATTGATTGTTAAAGTTTCAGATGTCGAATATTGACTACTAAATTTATTAAAATATAGGACATTGCTCACTGGTATGACATCTATTTCACAACTATAATGAAATTGATGAAATGGGGTACACGAAATGCATAGGTGGGTCCAAACACCATAATGCAAATTGCCAAGTAAGAAATGCGTTTTGGATCGTCACTATACTTTGAAAGACGTCTTTAATTACTGACTATACTTTTAAATTGCATATTCGATTGCTTAATATACTTTATGATAATCAAATTTTGATCACTAAACTAGTAAAATTAACGATGATCCGTCCTAAAAATTTAGGAATGACGTTCCAAGTATCACTTGCATATTATAAAATTTAATTTTGTAATATATTATAAGAGAATGTTTCAAGACATTTTGTAGTATACTTGAGTTTTGTTGCGATTTTTTTCATATTTTTGATCTATATTCAAAGTTCGGGTTTTTAAGAGAAAACCAAGGATAATAGTTAAAATTTGCAAAACTTTAATGTTAAGTAAATACATATTCATCCATATTAGAGCCTAAACATTTTGACATTGGACATCTCTAGGGATAAGGGCCCTTGTACATGGACCTGTATATCGGGGCGTCGAGCTGGCGCCCCATTATAAGTGGGGGCTCCTGTACAAGAAGCAGGGCCCTCTCTCTAGACCATTTTGCTCACTTTACGCATTATACCAACCCTTTCTTGGCACGTTATAGATTGAATAGGACGTCAAATTCCCACCAACCATATACCAACCCTTTCTTGGCACGTGTGAATTCTTTACTTTTGTTGAGAAGTTTTCTTACTCTGCCCACTTTATCTTTTTCCTCCAAAGACCCAAAAGAACGGATAATTGCAGAAAGGAAATAATTGATTTCCAATTTTTTCTCTCTTAATTACAGTCAATGCCCTTTCATTTTGCACTTTTGAGGCAAAGTCCAAACAAAACCATATAAAGATTATCAAATCTCTTCGTATTCTCATAGTTTCATTAAATCAATCGTTCAACGAGAGCATCTATATATCACAACGGACGCCCCTCGATAATGAAAAGGTGGTCGCCAATTTAAGCCTCAAGTTTTAACAAGCACCTTATTGAACCATCAACAATTTAAGTTATTTGAGTTTTGTGCAAATAAACTTTAATAATCATAACTAGTTTGGAGACAATTCCTTTGTGTCCCAATGAGAGAAGGTTAAAATTTATTTGACCGAGTTGGACGCACATTTTATATTCCCACGCGTGACATGAATTTGACACGTTTTTTGTATATAGATAAATAGTACAAAAACACTATCCCCGTACATAATAATAAATATTTTAAAAACATATACGTGTGAAAAAATGAAATAATCATCCACGCCGAGTAATATCGAAGTAGTTGCTTTTCGTCTTAGCTGTCTCAAAATTATAATTTTTTTAATTAGCAATCGTTTTCAAAGTAGATCAATTGACAAAATTAAATAGGATTACATTTCGTTATTTCTATCTATCTCCTTCAACCTCACTCTCAACACAACATTGTATACATCTAACTTATTTCCAGTTGAAAAAGATGGTTAACCAAATCTTGTTAGATATACTATTCTTAATTTTTGAGTATCTGAAAACTCCGAGCCAGTCCAAGGGCTAAAAGTCCTGGTAAAGATATTTCATGAAATAAAAATTGAAATAAAAAAAATGAATTATTGAAGGATAAATTACGAAAGGTCCATTTGGGTTAAATTGCACTTTTATCCCAAACTTTTTTACTAACTACTTTGTTCCCAATCTTAAGAAAATAGGCTATATTTAGTTGGCCAATTGAATTGACAGGCTTAGCTACAGTGACAGCTTGTGCTTGTATGTATAATA
>CAIGRN010184120.1:0-21329 GCA_903798345.1 Fraxinus anomala | reverse complement strand
TTTTTTTTTTTTTTTTTTTGAGTAGTTAGCAATATTCACTTTGACTTATAATTATAATCAACGAATGAGCAATTAGGGCAGGAAGAATTGGTTTCAATTTGTAAATTAGAGGACTGGAGGTGAACTCAAATGAAGGTGTGCATTAGTCATTTACTGGATATCCTCCGTCGTTTGATTCTAATTTTTTTTTTTAAATTTATTTTCATCCAAATTCATTTTCAATAAAATATTTTATAAAACCTACCATTTTTATCAACTTTTCAATTATATTTCATCACTTTTTTAATCAAAAATTACTAAAAAATTGTTTTTTAACCAAACCAAATATGGACAATACTCATTGAGTACTTTAAGTCGTCGACATATAAGAATTAACTTTAAACATATATCAATTTTGGTGAAATGAGATTATAAGCAACGATTGAGATTGTTCAACAACGTGTTTATCATATCTAGACTTTTACACGTGTGATCGGATTCTAGATGAGGTCAATTTCACTTTAACTAGCTAGTTTCATTCGCTTACCAGTTAGATGTTAAGCCACACGTCGTCTCTTGGAGTATATTTAGGAACCTTTTTTTTTTATAAAGAACATGTTCAACATAATAGAAAACATCTTTAAATTTAAAATTTTTGACACAGTTCAACGAACTATTTATTTTCAATTCTTTATTTTGCTTTTTCATAAAAAAATATTTATTTTTTAAATAATTTTTAATTAATATTTATATTTTTAGAGGCGAATGAGCAATAAATTCAAATATGGTTTTGATAAATCTAGAAGTAGGAGATTGAAATTCAGATATCCAAAACAATTCTCTAAAATAGAGAATGTATTACATTTAGTCCCTACTTGGTGGTGATTATAATCTAGATTTTATTTAAGTTAAATTTAACAATTAATTTTAATCATATATTTTATGGGGTCCATAGCTTTTCAACAACACACTACATCAAATTTTATCAAAATTTGCTAAAAAATTGATTTTTAATCCCCATCAAACAAGGAGAGTTTCTTGAAATTCTACAAAATTTATACTTTACTTTCTTTTTAGAGTATCAATAAATGTTCCATTTCAGTGGGATTGAGCACCCTGTTTGGCCATCATTATTTAGAAAAAATAAAATTTTGAATAGTGATTTTTATGAGAATGTATGATAAAAAATTAAGAAAAAGTTTTAAATTTACTTGTAAAATAATTTATTATGTGAATGTATGATTTAAAATGAGTATATAAAAAAATTTGAAAATAATGATTGTATTATAAGAACCTAATGCCAAAACCCAATTACCCTGATTTTCGGATTTTGAACCAGACCCAAAAATAATGGTGCAAACTAGAGGGCTTTTTAACGGGCTTCTGTCCGGTTCTATATTGTTTTTGAAATCTTTTGGCTGGGTAGTCGGGTATAGGAGTAATTGCTATAAAAATAAATTGAAAATTAAATACCTTCATAGAACCCTAAGTCCCTAACTGGCCTGGCTGTTAACAAAAGCAGATCGATTTTCAGCTCTCTCTCTCTCTCTCTCTCTCTCTCGCTCGCGTTTTTAAGAAACCCTACCTCGTGAAATCTGGTTGCTGTGTGTAACGGTAATTTCTCTCTTATGTGCTTATAAATGTGGATAAAAATCGTGTGTATATAATTATAGTAATTGCGGTACTGTGTGTGCATATTCACGACTTTTTTCATTTTCGGATTTCTTTGTTTTTCACCCACACTGTTTCTAGTAATATTTTCTTGTATATATATGTGATTAATTTTTATATATTTTTTTGCGCAAAATATTGTTCAGCTACTATTTAGTTGGAGTGATGGTGAATATTAATAGATAAAAGATTGTGCTTACGTAATCGTAGACTTAAATTCACAAGCAGCAGCAATGGAGTAAATGAGTTTGAAAATCTAGGAGCAAAGAAAGTAATATCGATAATTTTGATGTGGTTATATAGGATCCACATAGAATTTGTTCGCGTGAGATGATTTTTGCAGACTTGAAAATCCTGCTTCTAGAAATATTTGCTTATAGATAAGATATAAATTTTTTATTATAATTTATTTTATTATTGCACAAAATCTGGTTCAACTAGTCTGTAGCTTGAGCGACAGTGAATCTTAATAGATATAGATTGTGCTTTCATTATTGAAGCTTTATTACAAGCAGCAGCAATGGAGTGTGTGAGTTTGCAGACATGGAACTCCACGAGTAAAGAAAGTACTGTTGATTCTGATGTTGTTAGATATAGGATACACATTGAATTGGTTTATTTCATATTGTTGATTATTGGATGGTCATGTGCAGAATCAAATTGTAGCATGAGTTTTTTCAGGTAGGGTGAACATGTACGAGCTGGCTTATTCTAGTAATATACCTTTTGTGGATGAATCCATGAACGTTTTTGTTTAGTGGACTATATACCACAATGAATTTGTTTTAATAGCGGGGTGAATCCCGTTCTGCATGGAATGATCTTCCCTTTACAAGGCATTCCCTTTTTATTTTGTATTGTGTATTTACCACTGGGTTTCTAATTTTAGAAATGTGATTTTTGCTTTATTGACTTATTTTGTATCATGGTTTGGGCATTAAAAACCGGAATAAGTTTCCATTACCTCCTGTCAATAGTAAATCAATTATATATTTGGAATGCTAAAAGAATTACCATGTGATTTTAGTAATTTATATGACCATATTGTTTTTCAATCACCGATTCTTTCCATAAATACAGATATTCAGATTGGTAATTATAAAAAAACTCAGTACATAAATCATAAGATAAGTATCTTTTTCTTACTCTTTATAAGTAAACTTATAAGCCAACCCAAACATGCTCAGCATCTTCTACTCTCCCTTCCATAGACATTCAATTCTCATTGTTCTCTCTTTCCTGCAAGCACACATTCCAGTGCTTGCACAAATTTCAGAGCCTGGAATTTGCATATGTATTTTGCTAAGTACCGTGCCTCTGTACTTCATTTGATTCTAATCCTGAATTCTTCTTTCTTAAAAACCAATCTGTAATTTCTATGAAGCAAAATTAACTTGCTGTTAGTGGTGTTTAGTTAACATGCTGACAATTTTCATATTAACTTTTTCATAATTTATAATTTTTGTTCTTAGGTTTGGTTCTGTAAACGGACTATTTCACAAATGCTTCACAACCATCTCATTAGTTATTTACTGAACTGTTTTCTCCTTTAGTTCCAGATGTCGAATTATGAAATTGAAGAGAACTATCATTCCCAACCTTCTGCTGATTCACCGGAAGCAGCAGGGTTGCAGGAACAAGCTCATATGGTGACATCAAATTCAGATTCCAAACAGGTCAGCAGAAAGAGTAATACAATTGAACTTGATGATGAGCATTCTGTTTTAAGAAGAAGGAATTACATTGATCCATGATGTTATACTGTGAACATTTTAATTAAACTTTATTGAGAAGCTAACACAATGAGAAGAATAAGTGTTAATTATTTGGCTGAACAATTAAAAGCCTATTCAACTGTTCATATGTTTTTACTGCTCATAAATTATTATAGAACTTGAAGAAAAATCAAAGTAGGAATATCAAGTTTGAGTTGCATACCACCTAGAACCCTAATCAATCAGACTAGTACGAGGACGGGAGTAGTTTCCCTCTGTGTCTAGCTTCACAATAATAAAATTAACACTACTACTAGCACACTGCATGCCACGCTAAATTTAATACTGATAGAGATGTAGGTTGAAAATGAATGGATTGCAATGTAACTATAGTCTGAATTCACCACTCTTCCCAATTTTTAAGCAAACCAATGATTTATATCAGTGGTAGACTATATTTTGTTCAATATTTTTGAAATCTTACAATTTATTAACACCTGTTTTTGATGTTATCGAGGATGCATTTAAAAGTTAATCTCATATGTTTGGCAGCATGGAATTTAAGAATTCAAAATTGAGATTAGACAAAAAATTCAAATCAAATTTAATCTATTCGACAACTACTGATTTTGTGCTCCAAATCTAAGGTAATAAACGTGCTTCTAGTCTTGGGGACTGATGTGATGGTATATCTTGGTTATTTCTATTAGCATTAAATAACGAAAATATAGCTTTTAGCTACTAATGGTGGCGTGCGTGATTATACTTTTGTTTTTCTTGTATGGCTCTCCCAAAATTAGTAGAAACAGCTATTTGGCTGGTTAGAAATTATATTTCTTGTTTGATATTTGTGTGCTAAATCTTTGTTGTTATTATGCTTTTTCAGTCCTCCAGGGAAAAGGAAAAGGAAAAAGCGCATGATAAAGACCGTGGCAGGGACACGGACCGTGAGAAGGAGAAGGACAGGGACAGGGATAGGGATAGGGATAGGAAAAGTGATAGGCATAGGGATAGAGATAGGGAGAGGGATCGAGAAAAGGATCATGACCGTGACCACCGAGATCGCCACAGGGATCGGAGTGAGAGACGGGAACGAGAAAGGACCAAAGATAGGGATGATGATGATTACTACAGAAGCCGAGACTATGACAGGTGAGGAACCTTCTGTACCTTTAATTGTTATACTGGTGGTCTCTGGCATATATCATTTGTGTTTCCATTTCTTGTTCGTCTCAGCTTCTGCCATCAAAGGGTGTGCTTTTAGCCCTCTGAATTCTCAGGTAGGAAGTTACTCATACGCCGACCTTGGAACTTGCTGTTTTTCCTCTTTGTGAGCTAATGACCATTTGTCTTTGTACTTGCCTACATTCTATATTATCGTTTCTCAAGTCATCTTGCTGAACGCCGATACTTTTTCTGTTTGTTTAGGCAGTTTTTCTCTAGGCATCAGTTTTCATATTTTTGATTTCTTATGGTTGCAGGCGCAGAGATCACGACAGAGATAGAGAGGACAGGCACAAACACAGATCTAGATCTCACTCGAAGGCAAGATCTGAGCACAGATCAAGGTCACGATCTCGTTCTCGCTCAAAAAGGTAATATTATAAAACTTTAAATCATTGCTCAGGTGCCCTTAATATGGAAGTCATTCAATTTCTAAATAAACAAAACAAACTGCTGCAGGTATCCATCAAAATTGTTCTTACATTAACTTAAATTGTATATTGATTCTTTTCTGATGAAATAACATCTTTGAAAAGATGGTCACACTTATTTCTCTCCACAGCCTGATTGTTGAGATTGTTATCAAATTTGTAAAGCATATCTAACGGACTGTGTTAAGAAGTAAACATCTCTTCTAAATTGAAAGCAAAGGAAAGTCCTATTCTAGTCAGCTTTTTCTGACTGGATATCCAGCTCAATCATTTTGGTTGTTCTTCTATTTTTCTGTTCACCACCTGCAAATATAAACAAGATATGGTGGTTTGATGTATCATATTACCCCATCATTAGTATTATACTTTTTGTAATTCATCATTCTTTTTTTCTGATGGTTTTGGGGTTTCCATCACCATTGTCTATTAGCCTCGGTATTAATTAAGCGACTTTAACAGCAAAAGGATTAGTGGTTTTGACATGGCACCTCCTGCTGCAATGCTTCCTAATGCTGCTGTTGCTGCTGCTGCTCCTATAGGTACAACCCAATAATTATTTTACAGTTCAATTATCATAATGACCATTTTTTCTCTTTTGACATAGTGCAAAGTTCGTGTCAAAATACATTGGTTTCATTTTGGTAAGCGAACTCATTTCTTCAGTGCACATGCCACAATATGGAGTTCTGGTCCCTAGTTGGTGGTTCTGCTTTTCTATTAATTATTTTCTTTGTGAAATAATTATGAAACTGAGAGGATTTTTGGTTTCTTGTTGTGTTTGGTGTTTCTTTGTTTGTTTTGTATGTCATATGTTATGTTCTAAGAAGGCAATGTTGGGCTACTAGCCCCACTGTGATGACAATG
This sequence comes from Fraxinus anomala, assembly GCA_903798345.1. Classification (NCBI taxonomy): domain Eukaryota; kingdom Viridiplantae; phylum Streptophyta; class Magnoliopsida; order Lamiales; family Oleaceae; genus Fraxinus; species Fraxinus anomala. The sequence continues at coordinate 15,445 of CAIGRN010184120.1, read as the reverse complement.
GGTGTGAGCCGACTTCTGTAGCTTTTATGTTCAAGGAAGAATCAATACAGGTCTTGTCCATCTTCAACCAGGATTTGCACGTTTGGTAGTTTTTACAAGCATTTTTCTCCAGTAGTTGAATATGCAGCCATTTCCATTCTAGTTCGTTTTGATCGCAAGATGATAGGATTTTGTCTAAAATATTAGCAAAGGAATCTTTTTTTAAATATAAAAATTTAAATCTAGCTTGTATCTTTCAAGATCGAGATGAGGCACCTACTATACGTCGTGAAATGTAACTTGATTAACTTGATTTAGCTTTCACAGGTCAGATGCCCGGAATTACCCCACCAACTCCTGGAATGTTCCCCAACATGTTCCCTTTGGCATCTGGACAGGTTTCCCTATTTCTCTACTTTTTGTTGTCACTTAACTTTTATTGATTGAGCTTCTAGAAATTAATGTTGAGTTTGTTGCAGTTTGGAGCTCTTCCTGTTATGCCCTTGCAGGCAATGACGCAGCAGGTTGTTTTTTCTATCGATTTAATCTAGTTCTTGTTGCTTACAAATTACCTTGTATTGATGAAACAGTCATTTTAAATGTTGCATTTTCAGGCTACCAGGCATGCCCGGCGAGTCTATGTTGGTGGACTTCCCCCCACTGCTAATGAACAGGTAGTAATCCTCCATTATTAAATTTTGTTGCCTCATTTAGTTGGATATAACATACAGGTATGGATGGTGTCGTATATGATATATTTAGCATTAACATCTAAGTGCTTACTCATAAATAACTTCTTTTGCATTTTTGGTACTTTAAAGACTTTTTTCAAACATATTTTGCATTTTCTATAAAAGAGGAAGGCTTTTCTTGTATTTTACTGCTTTGCAATTGAATTGACCATTATGTAGTTAGGTAAATTCTGAAAGCCATTTTAACAGCAGAATTGTAACTCTTGTATAGTTTCATTTGCATGTCAGTGACCTTGTTTCATGCTCTGCTATCTCATCTTACTCATAATTTTATTTTTCATTTTATTTTTCTGTTGGCTATCGTTGCTTCTGTGGCAGTCTGTGGCTACCTATTTTAGTCATGTTATGTCCGCAATCGGAGGAAACACCGCCGGTCCTGGTTAGTCAACATGCAATTATAAATTCTTTTGTGTTTTATCTTTTTGAAGAGATATAGAACCTATCCCATGTGATTTCAGGAGATGCTGTAGTGAATGTTTATATTAACCACGAGAAGAAATTTGCTTTTGTGGAAATGAGATCTGTGGAAGAGGCTAGTAATGCTATGGCCTTAGATGGCATTATTTTTGAGGTATATGATCCTTTTGTAAAGTTCACAAAGATTGCTGAAATCTTTAAATCTTACTGCATTTGATAAAATGTAGAAGGTAATTGCTCCTTCAATTTCTCTCGAGTGAGTATATAATACTATGATGTAACCTATACTTCATAAGCATCATTTATCTAAACATAATGAAATGTCCTTTGAAGTTTTAGGTTTTGTATCATTTTTAACCATGTCATCGATATCTCTTTACTACATCAATCAAACATATACTCACTTGCTGTTTAATTACTTTCTTGTCCAGGGTGCACCAGTTAAGGTCAGAAGACCCAGTGATTACAACCCATCGCTGGCCGCTACTCTTGGCCCTAGCCAGCCTAATCCCAATCTGAACCTTGCAGCTGTTGGGTTAACACCCGGATCTGCTGGTGGACTTGAGGGTCCAGACCGTATTTTTGTGGGTGGTTTGCCATATTATTTCACAGAAGCACAGATCAGGGAGCTGCTGGAATCCTTTGGACCCCTTCGAGGCTTTGATCTAGTGAAAGATAGAGAAACTGGGAACTCTAAAGGATATGCATTTTGTGTTTACCAGGATTTGTCTGTTACAGATATTGCTTGTGCAGCACTTAATGGGATAAAAATGGGCGATAAAACGCTTACAGTTAGGCGTGCTAACCAAGGTACAACACAACCTAAACCTGAGCAAGAGAGCGTGCTATTGCACGCTCAGCAACAAATTGCATTGCAGGTAAGGAAACTCTGTTTTCCCCGCTCTGTTTTAAGCCTCATATGGTGCTACCACCTTCAAGATCCATAAATTTAAAGATCTAAGGGATTCTTCACTAAACAATACATATTATATTATCTTCACGGGTAAGTTTCAACGGATCGTGAAATTTCTGTTTGATAAGATGCCTATTTGTTCCCTGAAGTTCTGTGACACAAACATTGCCTTGTGGAGTGAAACCTCCACTGAAATGTTAGTCGATCTCATTTCTCGTTCGAACAGCTAAATTATTTCACTCTACTGAAATGCCAGTCAATTTCATTGTTTGTTTGAACAGCTATATTACATTTCAACTTTAGCATAAAAATGACCTGGAAAAATGAAAGTAAACAGTTGCAGCCAATCTCTAATGATTTCAGCCTGCCCAAGTCAGCAAATTATCCAATTAAAGGCTTTTGGGGTTTCTCTGCACTTACGATCAGACGATTCTGGCTTCATATTCATAGAAACAGGGGTTTATAATGAGCAAGTAGTTAAATATGAATTCAATATGCCATTTAAGAGGGTCAAATATATCTATTTGCAGTACCTAATGGCTTGGATTGACTTATTGCTGATATATTATTCTTAATTTTTTTTTATCTTTTTTGACGAATTTAGTGGCTTGTCTGGAATTATTATATTTATTTCTGTTTGAAACTATTTGCCCTTGAATTTTTTGGTTCACCTCCATTCTTTTTGCAGAGATTCATGTTACAACCTGGAGCACTAGCAACAAAGGTTTTGTGCCTAACACAAGTTGTGACAGAAGACGAGCTCAAGGATGACGAGGACTATGAAGATATACTGGAAGACATGAGAACTGAATGTGGAAAATTTGGTAAATGCTTCAAATACCTCTTGAACTTCACGACTTGCGAATTTTCACATTCTGCCTTGTTGATCTTCCTATTAATAATTTTTGCTAATTGCCCCAACATATAGAAAGCCTCTGTAGGACCATAGCCCCTTTCATTTCATCCCAATGGGTACTTCCAGGGATCCTATTAATTTGTGTATTGGTATTATTTTTTGCAGGTTCTTTGGTGAATATTGTCATACCACGCCCAAATCCTAATGGTGAACCAACACCAGGTGTTGGAAAGGTTGGTTTAAGTGTTTGTTACTTGAGTGTTTTTAATGATAGATTTTATATAATTGGTTAAAATTGAAAATGTGTTTCTATTTTTGATGCTACGGCGAGTTACTTTAATGCACTCTATTCTCTTTCTCTCTCTTTTTTTTTTTTTTCTTTTTTACTTAACACGAAAAAAAATATATATTCACATGTTTATTAACGAAATTGACTTTTTATTTTTTCCTCAGGTTAGCCAAACATGATCTATAAGAGTACGTTTAACTAGATAAGAAATGTTTTTATTGGTAATAAGTAAAATACTTATTTTGACTGCAGTAACTTTTTCTTATTTAAAAGCATGAGAAACTAACTGTCCAAACATAAGTCTTACTACTTTTAAGCTTAGCCAAACATGCTAGTACCAAGTCACTGTTTGGGGTTTGACCATGGTCAAGCCTGTATTAATCTTCTTTCATGTAGGTCTTCTTGGAGTATGGAGACATTGAAAGTGCTACAAAAGCTCGACAAGGACTTAATGGTAGAAAGTTCGGTGGAAATCAAGTCGAGGCGGTGTTTTATCCCGAGAACAAGTTTTCCGAGGGAGTTTATGATGGCTAATCATTTGGCACTGTACTGCACTTTATACAGATGTTTATGAGAGCTCAAATGAGTGCTAGATGTTTGATGTTTAGTCTACTGGACTTGTACTGTTTTTATTTTTCTATGGACACGGATTGTAGTTTTTCCTTGGATTGGGTGCTTAGTGTCGATCGAAGCTAATAAACTATTGTTCCAGGGCATGCATCTTGAGCATGGTGTTTTACTTTAACAAACAGGAAAAAAAATCTCTTTATATGTACAATTGCATTCTAGTGCATGTTTGGTTTGTCGGGAGGGTATAAACATGAAATAGACTTCTTAAAGCATGTTTGGTACTTTGTATTAGATTGCGATAGGGCAGCATTAGGCGGGCGATAAACTCTCGGGTTGTTTTTCACTGGGATCGCTTGAGCTGCCGTTAGCACCAGGCTAGCGAAAATGCGGTGATTATTTCCTCAGGTCCATAAGTTTGATCTCTTCAAGTCCACTTCAATTTAAACATCAATATCCACTTGTATCAAATAGATAAGATATTAGGTTTTTTATTTTTTATTTTTTTCATTCGACTCATTTAACGTCATTTCATCTTTTCTTTTAACTCTAATTTTCCTCGTTTGACTCATCTAGGATTTTAAAGATCAATTTTGGAGCTTCAATGAGCAAACTTAGCTCCGGTTTGGTTTAGTTAAAAAAAGTTGATGAAGTTAAAGCAGGCAATTAATTTTAATAAGATATTTTATGGATTCCTAACTTTTATCAATTTTCAATTATGTATTACATAAATTGTCATTTAATGAACAGTTCTACTTATGAATATAAAATTATCATACAGTTGTGTTTCTTGTAGGTGAAATGGTTTTTTCTCGTGGGCGAGAAATGTATGTATTGCTATTATAATTGCCCGGGATATATTGTTGTTACTTCTCTATTAAGGTTATTTTGTCTTTTTCCTGTTTATAATTTCTGAAGTTCATATACTGTCTTTCTATATTTTTATCAAATTTGTTTAAGCATGGTATCAAAGCAATTTGGAAGGACTAATATTTTTCTTTTTCTTTTTGTGTGTTAGGGTATTTATTTCATTCCTCTTCTTTTGTCTCATCCTTGGATTTGATTTTATAGTTTCCTGGTAGTGATTGTCGTGTGTTTTCTATTGGTTCCTCAAGGTCGAGCGAATAAAAGTCAAAAAACTATGTTACATATTGTAATGCGTTGAAATATCCTCCGAAAATGGTGGTTGCACTCTTCATCCTCCGAAAATTTCGAAGCAAGATTTTCTAAAGAATTAAAGCATGGAACACAGTTTTTCCGACTCTTTAGAACAATATTCTGATTTGCTCAACCTTGAGGAATCAATAGAGCACATGACAATCTCTTAGGATCGAATGCCTCAAGTTTTCCTTTCTAATCTTGATATCGTCAATGATTTAAGCCCCAAATCCCAACATGCAATAAAGAAAACTCCAACACAACACATCGTCCATATTAAATAAGTTGTGAGTTCTGTGCGCCATATTGCACATCGTCCATTTATACCAAATCGTACCTCAAAAGAACCCCTCATTCCTCATGAAGCACACAGAGAAAGAACCGAGCTATTTTGCGTCATCCATGTCCATAATGGTGGTTACACTCGTTGCGCTCATAAAAAATTTCTAAACTTTTTGTTTTTAATTGTACATCACAATTTACAGATTTGTTTATCAACAGATGATGTAGCAATATTTAATTGAGTTAAAATCTTGTCAACCAAAAAAAAAAAAACTCATCCACTTTCACCTCATTAATCTGTAAAAGACTATTTAAATAGTGATGTACCACGAGCATTTTCCTTTGTTTTTATTATTATTTTATGTTTCAAATAAACTCTTCCTTTTAGCATTCTAGAACACATACACAAAATGCACAAAAATAATAGGATATTGAAAATTTTGCTGTAATTTTAGATCATGTTTCGTCCCATTAAAATTATAGTAAATTTTTTCCTCTTCCTTTTTATCAATCACACATTTTTCAATAAAATAATATAATACGTAATTCTAAAAAAAAATCTACTTTTTTAACCATACATTTTTAAAAAAAAAATACTATTCCAAACATTAAAATTTTAAATAATGGGATCAAACGGCGCCTAGACAAAACTTATTGATGTGGATCTTTTCTCCTACCAACTCAAGGTTGAGAACATATTGTTCATAAATTATGTATTATATATTATATATTTCACATCGAGAAACTTTACAGAAGTTATTTTCTTGAAGTCAATCGGTGGTTGGTGCTATTTTTATAGTCAAAAAAGCCTTCCTAAAAATTGACGGCGATGCCAATTTTGTACTCAATCAAAATAAGGTAATTCCGTCATTGGTTGAGTTGTTGGAAGTTACTAGCTCATTAGACATTTCTTATACAATGCCAACTAAAACTTGGAAGAAATTTTGTGTAAGTGGCCTTTTCAAACGTGGGTCTTGGATAGTGGGTTATAGAAAATTGCAAGATAAGCAAAATGAGCTCCGCCTAAAGTCAGTAAAATATATATTTCTTATGAATGGTCGATGTGATTTTATTTTTATTTTAAGCAGATCAAAACCTACACAAATTTTAATGAGAAAGTAAACGACGAAAAGTGATGGCCAAGAAAAATACGAGTCCATAAAGCAAAAAAGCAACATAGACTCGTGGTTTGTTTATTAAGTAGCAAATTTTCAACGTTTTGTCCCCTCCACTTTTTCCTTAATAATATCGAAAATTAGACGATTTTTTATTTCATTATAAATATGATATAGCAAATTTTTGTTGAGGACAAATTTTCGTTTGCTATACAGTGTAGAAGGCTATAGATGAATTATACAAAAAAAAAAAAAAAAGTTGAGGATACATTCATTATATTTCGTAAAGAGGAGGATGGAAATTGTAAAATTTCTTTAATTTTTTTTATGAAAATCTTTTTTAATAAAATATGAAGGCTTGCATAGGGGCCAATGGGTCAACCAGGGCTCGCCTCTTGATCAACGAACCAGTCCAAACTCGGGTTGTCCAAAGAGCCGAACCAAGCTCGATTAGCTGCTCGGCTCGACCCATTTGGCTTTTGCTAAACTTGCATGGTGAGAAAGTTGTATTTTTCTTATTCTCCACAAATGAAAAAAGAAAACTTCATGAAATTAGAAAATCATCCTTAACATCTAATTTGCCACAAATTTCAAGGTTGTCAACTTCAGATGAGCCTGCTACTTGGCCCGAGATTAAACTCGGGTCAAATGACACTCCTGATTTGATCCGAAATTTAATTTTTGAGGTCCCTGATTTGACTCGGGATTTAATCCCGAGCCAACCAGTCTTTTCCACTTCGTATTTACCCATCATTCTTGCCTGTCCGTCAAGAAATAAAAATTCAAAAAAACAAAAAAAATAAAATAGAAATTATGATACAATTCAAATTGTAGCAGTGTTTTCTGTGAAATAGTAAGACTACGTTTGAACAGAAAAAGTGATGAAGCTATTGTGATTCTTCTATGGCAGGTTTCCATGGAGTCATATCCATGGGATAACTCCCAAAAACTCTCAAGAAAGATGTGAACTCTTGAACTTCAGCCATGGCGTTTTGCGCCCTCTCCTCCGCCATTGATGCCTCAAAATCTACATAAAACATGTATTCAAAGCGCTTGGAGCCGACGTCTGCCGCCGTGATTGGCTGATTCCGGAGCGGCCGCGATTCGATTTTTGTCAGATTGATATTGCGAAAAGCGAAGGAGGATAGAATCTTGAACAGAATGTTTGTACCCTTTTCCTGTGCGAATGCGATGCTTGTTTTGAATGGCCGATCTGTGCGAGGAATTATGGGTTCTCGTGATAAGATTACGAATCTCGTGAGATTACATGAATCGTCTTGGATTCCATTGGCCAGGATTTGGAGGCCGTACAATTCAGCGGCGCGTGAAGAGGCGATTGCCGCCGTCTCACGGAGGTTGTTGGTGGCTATGTACTCCGCCGCTCCGGCGGTGTCGTCAAATGCTTTACGGGTGGCGTTGAGGCCTAATTCAGTGAGTGTGTTTTCGCATTGGGAGAGTGCTTGAGGGTGGCTTATGATTCGAGTGAGGTGTTCGATTCGGACGCCAGGGAGTGCGATGAGGCAGTGTTGAACGGGGAGCTGAACCTCACCTACTATGTGGAGACGGTGGCGGAGGAGGAGGTCGTAATTCCGATGAATAGAGCCGCCGTGTGAATTCTCCACTGGAAGCACTGCTCTATCGGCGATCCAATGCTCCACCGCTTGGAAAGCGATTTCGAATTGATCACACGGTATGGCTTCGCAATTGGGATACGCCTTGCCGGCGGCGGTTTCGCTGTAGGCACCCGGAAAGCCCCGGTACGCAACTCGGAGCTGCGAGCCGTGCAGCGGCGCCGCTGAGAAGTCGGCCATGCTCAGCGGCTTGGGAAGAGCCAAGGAAGATTTAGGTCCAGCTCCATTAATAGGAACGAGTTCCAGATTCTGTTGGTCGTTCACGGAGGCAATTCCGGCAGCGCCCGTGTAGGTATTCTTACTATCCTGTTGCAGGGACGCAACTTTACCGGCCAGGATGGCGCAGCAGCTCTGCCATTCGTGAGGAGTTCCGCCAGCATTGGCTGGGTCGACGCATTTGACGGAGAGTCGAATGGGGCTGGAGCGCTGGTGGGCCAATCCAAGAACCGGTGGCGACGCTATCCGGACCATGGACTTATCAATAGTATTCCACAGAGGATTGAGGGATTGCATGATTTAATCTTTCGGGGATGTAATTGAATTAAATAAATAAATTTATAAGGACTAAAATGAAATGAATTTAAAGCTTGCAGTTTTCCTGTAAGCTGAGAAAGAAATGAATGAGCAATTGGTGGTTTTTATAATGGAAAAGACGCGTGTTTACACGGTCAATCTCTCACCTAACCCTTCATTACTGTTTCTATTGTGTATACATACATGCACCAATACACAACGTAACTTAATAAACATTTTGGTAATGTGGAAAATAATTTATTGCACTGTTTAATATAATTTAAGGTTTTTTTTTTATTTTAAAAAAATATTTTTAACCACACATTTTTTAATAAAATAATATTATATGTAAATATAAAATTTTTCATTACTTTTTAATCACACATTCTTAAAAAAAATTAATATTTCAATTTTTTTCCCCCTAAAACCTCGTTAAAATGGAAGAATATAGCATAGATAGTTATATATGTTACAATTACAATTACTATATTACTCTGTTCAAACCTATCGCTCCATGCGGGGACAGAGGGAGGTGGGGGCAGACATGCCTGCCCTAGGCCTTTAGTTAAAATTTTATTTTATTGAATTTTGTTATGTATCGGTTTAGTATAGCTTATTTATTTTTATCCTCCGACTCTACCCTTGGGTTCATGCCACAATCGAGTAGATTTTAACTGTTGGAATGGTCCATTTTGTAGTAATTCAATTCGGATCACTATCAATAACGTATCTTAAAAACGAACTCTAATTGCACGTTTGATACTCAAAATATGTTGTACACTTTTGGGTTATACCGTATCAAGTAACAAGAATGTCCTAGAATTTTGAGGATAATTAGGAAGTGGAGTGCATTAGGGTCCTAAGCTCATAATCGTTGCCATAATGCCATTCATTGACTCGTGCAAACAACAATAGGTTTTTTGTATTAATGAGATAATGTGTTTGGTAAGACTAATTTAGTAAATAATCAAATTATGCAAGTGGGGTATTGGAAATGATTATCCTATTCAAATCCAAGACCTATTTATCTATTTTCGTATAATTATTAGTTAGGAATATTACAATTAGTGCTTATAAGTTATAATGACTAGTAGTAGTATTTTTGCATATCGATCATTTTCAAACTAATTTATCATTAAAGAGAAATTTTAGAAATAACGTATACAATTCTCATATATCTCGTCTAATTGTGATAAGAAGATGAATTTAACAATGAAGATAAAGACGAGAAAACCTATGACAGTATCACCGTTCTTGTAAGGAGCCAAATCCAATTCAAACACAAATTTCGTAATAGACGTTTACGGCTTATAGAAAATGCATCTTTGTGTTAATATATGCAACGGAACATTCTAGATCCTTGCAAAAATGCTCTATAAGATTTATCAGTATTTGCATCATATATTACGTGGGTATGAAATGTTGCATTAGCCATCTTTGAATTAGCACTAAACTACTAATTTTATTATATAGATTTTGGTTATTAAATTGGAAAAAGACCATGGTAATAATTATATGCAAGAAAAAATAACATACTGCACACAAATCTATCGGAAAATTCTTAATTTAACATAAGAGCACGTTTGGTTATGTTTAAAAGAAAATTTATTTTATTTTGCCGATCTTAAGTATTCCTTCTTTTTCTTAATTCTTAATTCTTAATTCTTAAGTATTCCTTCTTTTTCGAGCTGATCTTCAATCCCTTCAATGGCCGATCTTTGCTTGGGTCGACTTATAGACTCTGCCCTTGCTTTTCATTGATTTCTCTCAAGGGCTTTTATCATATTTGGCGATTTAAAATTTTAATTTTAATACAAGTTAAACTGTTAATCATCACTCGATAGAACCCGTCTAGCTCTTCGTGTGATGGACACCTAAGTGCACTAAACTTAAAAGTTTTGGGATCAATATGTTACTAGAAATTGAAAGAGACCTAAGTGCTGTATTCTTTAAAGTTTCAAAATTTCACCAGTAATTTTCACAAAAATGTGTGAACATTACATATAGATTATCCATGAATACGAATAATTTCGTAATGTTCAATGTACTTTACGAAAAATATTACTTTTTAAAGTTTTGGCTAATGTCCTCGTCAACAAATTATTGACGGGTATGTGTGTCCGTTCCCGGAGTTAGAGAAATAATAAATAGATGGAGAAAAATGTCCCATATTTAACAATGTTTAATAATGGACTTTAGCTTGATGCAAATAGGTTTTTCATTATTTAAAAAAAAATTAGAAAAATAAACTTCAAAAAGTTGACGCATGGAAAATCTCAAATGAAATGGTTATCCCTTTACTCAATCAAAATTCTAGAAAATGTTTACTTTTAATCAATTCCAAGTTTTTTTTTCTCTAATTTTTTTATTATATATATATTTTTTATTAATATATAAGTCTTTTGTGGACAAATTGGTTGACTTACACGTAAAAGTAAGTAGGTGAAATATTTTTGTAATGAATATAATATTGCTGCCTAACATTACCAAATTCAACTTCATAAAATATCACTCTACCTATAAATTTCATACATTTATATTTTGATAACTTCGCACAATATCTAGACACGTGCAACTATTTCTAGTTGCATTACACACCATCGATTGATTCTTTTTCGGATTTTATGGTTGGTGTTGTGGATAATTTTGAAAATAGAAATGATGTATTAGACATTCAAGACTCCAAAAAGTTGAAAATTTGTCTTGAAATATTAAAAGTTAGATTTTGTTAGTTGTAGATCGAAGTGTTAGTTGAAAACTTGTCTTGAAATATTAAATGGGTATTCATTATGAACACCACTATGTTATGGACCATGTACCCATAACATTACTTAATATTAAAAGTTCGGTTGACAACCCGACGTACACCCCCTCACAATAGAGGGAGGCCCACATCTAATAAAAAAATTCGTGAACCCCTATTATGGAGTGATGCTACATGTACATTCTATTTTATCATTTGTTTTATATTTTTTACACTTGGCAAGATTTCAAATCATCTTTGACAAAAACATCTTTAATCCAATCATTGAAAAATTGTTACATATTCAGCTCATGTTTGAGTCACGTTAAAAATTTCATTTTCATTCTTCTACCAATTTTCAGTCACACATTTTTCAATTAAATAATATTTTTTATCACATCAACAACTTTTTTTTCTTTTTCAACCACACATTCTCCATCAATTTACTATTCCAAAATACATTTTTCGAAAATAATGTGGCTAAAACACACCCTCAGAGTATAAATAGCGATGTCAAAAAAACTCGACGACTCGGACCGAAAAAAGCCTGGGCCGGCTCGTGGCTCGGTGTTATCGAGCCGAGGCTTGGGGTGAACCCCATTTTGGGGCATCGGCTCGAGCCCGAGCTAGCCCAGGCTCCTCACCAGCCCGTGTCACTGGTCGAGCCGAACTTTTTTTTTTATTTTTTAATATTTTTTTAAGTTTCGATGTATTTTATATATATATATATTAATATTTAGTTATTATTTATAATATGTATAAATTTTAAATACATTATAAAAAATTATAGATGTATAATGAATTTTTAAAATTAAAAAAACACGAGTCGACTTAGCTGGCCAGCTAAGGCTCCAGCCGAAAGCTCGGATCGAGCCACATTTTTCTGGCCGAGCTTTTATTCAGCTCGGCTCGAACCCATAAAAGCTCGAATATGTTTTGCTTGAGTTGAATTCGAGCTTTTGAGTTTCGTCCTTTTTTTTAGTATAGACACCAACCAACAAAGGACTTGCTTAAATTAAACATTTAAAAAATTCACTAGTAGTACTATTGCAAGATCTTACAAATATCTTGTCCCGTGTGCCTAGAACACATTGTGTACAGTAATTGATAGTGTGGTACACCAGATTTTTTTTTAATAATAATAATTATTATTTTTCCTGAAACATTTTTACTATTAGATTTTGACGAAAGTATCACGCTTTTTGAAAATCGACGGCTCAAACTTAATGTTCTCATGTTTTAGAATGTTGTAATGAAATTATCAAATAAATCCAATAAAAAAAAAGATAGAGTTGGCCCTCGTTTGACCTCCATTATTGGATATTATAATTTTCGAAATACTATTTTTGAATAATATGTAATTAAAAAAGAAGAAAAAAATTTAAATTTATGTATAATATTATTTTATTGTAGAATATGTGATTGATAAAAAGAGAGAGAAAAATGAATTATAATTTTAATGGAAGTTAAACATGGACTACGTCAGTGAAATTTGTAAGAAAAATTTAACTATTTACTTGAGCTAATAATTATAGAAATTGAAATGATGTATAGTTGATGTGTCACCTTTAAGCGAACAATTATTTGGATCAGTTTGATAAATTATGAGCAAGATTCCTTCTCATGACCAGAATTTCACATTTTTTCTTACCACGAGGTAAGTTTAATGTCAGATTATTAGATGAAATATGGATTTGAGATTTTTCGCCAACGATTGTTGTATTAATGATGTTAATTGAGCTTTGGCCACGTGCATTAAAATAGTTTAGTACATTGTGACACTTAACGGCGACATAATTTCACTCTTGTTAGACATGTGCCTAGAATTTTTTTTATTTCCTTGGTAGATTTATATTATCAATGCAATTTTATATGTGATTTTATTTTTATCTTAAGAAAATTTAAATCTTATTATTGAATTTGTAGATATCACATTATAGATTAATTTTAGACTTGAGTATCTACTTAATATAACATCAAATATCATTTAAAGTAAAAAAATTCAACTTATATGCAACTTAGGTGACAAATCCATTGGATGTAGAGATGCTCTAAGATACTTGTATCACCCTTCATGTACACCTATTAGCCTAGTGCTATGGATGACAAAATGCTTGCCTAGTGTCGTCCTCAAATGCTCTAAAGGAAACGAGGACGAGAAACATGGCATAGCCCCGACTCTTATTATTTATATTATTCTTATTTTTTAAATTTAAATTTTATAATAATAACTGGAAAATAAATAAATAAGAGAAACATGGCAGGAAATGTGAATATTTTAATCATCGTCATGCTTCATGAAAATCTCTGACAATGGAAAGACAAGGAGGGCCGCCTTGACCCCGTTGCCTTAGCCTCCTAGAGGTTAGAGTTGAGTTGAACTCATGACGGCACTTGTATGTTTGTCATTATAATGCGATTACAGTATATTATATAAATCAAACTATTGAGTCAAGCAAAAATGATAACTGACATTATATCGTCGTTTCCTTTTCTTTTATATTAAAAATAAAATGGTTCATTAAAGAAGAGAAATTTTGAAAATTTAATACATGTGTTTGACTTGTAATTTTCATAATTAAAAGTAATACTTAAAAATGTCAATGTCGTGTGTCGAAAAGGAAACCCACCACATGGTTAAAATCATTGCGCTCTAATGGCTAAGTCGGCTCATGCAATTAATTTTATTGAATTTTCTGAAAGGTTATTTGAGCACTATCTCACTACGAGTCAAAAGATTTTCTTGTTGGTTACACCAATAAGAAAATGTTAGTGAGATTTCAGTTTTTAAATGCCAATCCATTTAATTCCACTAAGACCTCATCACTTGATGTAGGATTTGTTGCCACACCATACTTCATGAAATCCAATTACCAAACGCGATTTATTTTCAATAATTGCAAATTATTACTTAGTCCATCTCCAATGTAGCACCATTCCGCCATTTTGTACCAAATTGCACCAAATATAAATCTACTCCAATGTATTGCACCATTTTGGTGCAAAATGACACGAGGGAATAGTGTTGCACCAAATATGGTGAATAGTGTAGCGCCAGTTTGCACCAAAATGGTTCAATACAATTTTGTCCTTCTATTTCACTTTACAAAAAAAATTGGGCAAGGATATTTGTGTCCATTTTTGTTATATATTTTTGTAATGCAATAAATTATTATTATTATTATTATTATTATTATTATTATTATTATTATTATTATTTACAATATATTTTAATAGTGTAATCAATAACAATTAATGAATGAGAAATAAAAATACTTAAAAAGTTTTAAAATGTAACAACCACGATTATTTAAAGTTAAGACGAAAACTGTTATTATTAATTGTACTACATTTTTTAAATTTATTAATGAATTCAATATTTTTGTTAATTTAATGTAATTATTTATTTAGTAAGTTATGTAGTTGTGAAATAAATAAATAAATTGTAAAGAATCAAAGAATGAATAAAATAATTAAACACAGTTCATTTGGTATAATGAGTTGGAAACGATTTTTAGTTTAGTGCAAAATTTGATGTGAAATGATACAAAACTTATCTAAAATTTTGGTGCAAATTGAAGATGAAGATGACCTTAATATATGCACATCTCTTGTGGTATTTCTCCTCGATGTTCTGATAATTAAGGATTAAACTAGTTGTACATATTTGGTGTACATTAAGTTTGACACTTTATGTGTTGTCAAAATTCGTGTCATTGATTATTTAAAGTATTTTTAAAATCAATATGTAAAAAACTATCATTTCACAAGTGTGTCAAATTTAATATCAACAAAGATGTATATATAGCATGATTGGNTGTCAAATTTAATATCAACAAATGTGATAATTAATTATCTCCCTCTTATATTTTTTCTCACCCATAATTTATATAACATTTTGGACAGCTATCTATAAAATGTGTGTTTGTATGCTAATAACTTGTTACAAGAATTATAGTAAAACTTATTTATTAGTGATTAATGTAGTGATTTTTGAATTTTGGAAGCTTCATTATGGAAAATTATTAAAACTTGGGATTTCATCTTAAAAAATCAATTTTATTAAGAGGAGTAGTCAAAACCTTTATAAGTTGGTCTGTATTTTCATCTTAATTATTAAGTTTGACACTTTATGTGTTGTCAAAATCCTTGTCATTGATTATTTAAAGTATTTTTAAAATCAATATGTAAAAAGCTGTCATTCCACAAGTGTGTCAAATTTAATATCAA
>CAIGRN010184108.1:0-10708 GCA_903798345.1 Fraxinus anomala | reverse complement strand
AATGAATTATGTAATAGCGATTTTTGAAAAAGTATGGTTAAAAGGTAAGGAAATTGTTGATTTTTTTTTCAAAATTATCTTATTTAACGAATGTAGGATTGAAAATGAATTTAGGAAAAATGGTCTGTTTAGCCCATGTTTGATACACATTAAAATTTTCATTTTCATTCTTCTACTCATTTTTAATCACACATTGTCCATCAATTTACTATTCTAAAATACATTCTTTTAAAATAATGTGGTTCAAACACACTATAATTTAAACTAAACGTACCCAATCAATGTCAACTAGAGTAAATCAAAGCAATAATTCTCTTTAGTTGGTAGTCTGATGTTTGGACAATTGGACTACCTTAACTATGAGCATAGGGCCCACCATATGATCATATGTTTGTGGGGCCATGTTTCACTGCCCTGATGGCCCACACCACTCACATTTCTTACCAATGACTAGGTTTTGTTTGACAAGAATAAAAAGTGAACAATCATGCTCGATGTACATCATGATGTACACTCTATCATGTATCAATTTACTATTTTACATTTTAAAAAATAAAATTTTCATCAATCATATTTTGCCAATAAGGATGATGTACAAGTGACTTTATTAAAAAGTGAAAGATGGAAAAAGGAGGTAAAGTGTTTTCCAATAGCTTGATTTAAATGAAATTTTGATATAAATAATTTTCTTTTTTAGAAAAATGCATTCTAATTATTTCAATTGTAGGTGACAACAAATTCATTGATCTTCAACTTCATGATACTAACAATGCTTTGATCTTTTTTTTCCCCTCAAAATGGATTTTTTCTAATTTATTCGGTTTACTCGCTTGATATTATTGAAAATGCTATTTCACGGGGTAAAAAAAAATACTATCAACCACTTAAAATGTTCAAACTTTGTAAATTATGTATCAATGTCGATTTGATTTCTCTGTCAATGTCTATTTAATTAACTCAAAATAATATTATGACGATGATTAGGAGATTGGCGTTACTTATGTTAAACGTTATAGTTACATATTGAGGGTAGTCAAGAACACGGGCAAGACGGGCGATTTTGTTCATATATTACATTTTGTATAATTGACGTGCTTATTTAATGTCAGTTTGAACATATTTAAATACTACATTTGCTTAGTCGCACACTTATTTAATATTTTGATGTCAATTTACGTTATTATGTACGTTGTTTTGGACTGTGATTAATATTTGAAGGTTGAAGATACGATGTACTTTTGACAAATTCGGCTCATGTTTCTCATTCATTTTTTTTTACATATATTTATTTTCAACTATATTCACATAATAAAATATTATACACGTAAATCTTAAATTTTTTCATACTTTTTAATCACACATCCTTGAAAAAATCAATATTTAAAATATCATATATTTATTTTCAACTATATTCACATAATAAAATATTATACACGTAAATCTTAAATTTTTTCATACTTTTTAATCACACATCATTGAAAAAATCAATATTTAAAATACTATTTTTTCAAAAAATAAAAATAATGAGGACCACCAAACGTAGCTTTACTGATCCCACTGCAATTATTGCAATTCTTTATTGTATTGAAGTTAGAAACAGAATTTCTATCTTGAATTTCTTGGCCTTAAAAATGAACACTCAAAGAAAAGCTTATAAGTTAAGCCAAACAAGTCCATTATATCGCACGAATCCCTATGCAATGTCACGTGACTTGTGTCTGGTGATGCACACAGGATAAAAAAAAAAAAGCAAATTAAGCGTGTGGGCTCCACATTCGGATATGACCGTCGGATTTGGATACTTCTAATATCTAACGTTGCATGATGTGCGCACAAGAGTCCACCGACGCTAATAACGTGCTTTTGGGGACCCACATAACATGGGTTCTTACTTGCTCGCACGCACGCACGCTGCACGTGACTCTCCCGCGTCTGGCGCTCCGGTGGAAAAGGTTGTAACGTGGGTAACATAACGTTGGCGCGCCGGTGGATTCATGCAGTATAATCCAACAAAAAGATTTGTATACATTTTAAGTGATTAGGGAAATTTTTTAATACAAGTAGAAATTTAAAATTTTACTTACTACAAATATATTTTGAAATAGTATAGTGACGGATAAAACGTGGTTAAAAAATAAGTAAAGATTTTGAATTTACGTGTAATATTATTTTATTGAATAATGTGTGATTGAAAAAAAAAAAAATTTCGAAAATAATGAAAATCAAACGAGAGCTTATTTTATTGTTAATACAACACGACGAAGGTCATTTTTGGTAACCAACATTATCCCCCTTCAATTGTTTAAAAATCATTGTTAAATATACTACTCTATTGGCTAACGTTTTTTCGATAAAAAGACTAATAAATAATTAAATTGTTTCCGTGAATGTAAAAAACTTAGCATGGTCATATGTAATTTTTTCTTCTATATTCGCGTCACATTTTCTTATAAATGTGCCAAATTTAAATTGCACTAATGGTTCTTAACTTTTATTTATTCTAACATGTAAGTCTTTTAACTTTTTTTCTTCGTATTTTTACCCGTAATTTTTATTAATTAACCTATCTTGTTCTTAATCACAACCTTCGTCCGCTAATTCTTTTTGCGTGCTTTAAAATAAGAGACAAATATTTAATTACAATTTAGTATTTATTTTTATTTTTATTTTCTTGCTTATTTAAAAATACATGAGTTAAATAAATATTTTTACTCTTTAAAAAAATATATTTGGATAATATCGTCATTAGTAACAATATGTGCTAGGGGTAATTATATTGACACCACGATTTTCATTTCTTGAATCACATTTTAATTGTATCTAAGGTTTTTAATCTTTACTCACATCATAGTACTTATATTTCTAATAATTTTTCATGGCATGCTCATCCTCAAACTTTCCGGTAATTAACATATTTTATATTTGATAATAGTTTTATGTTCAAAGTCTATTGAAATGACGTAGAATAATATATTTTTCCATCATATATTTTCAAAAATAAATAATGTGAAAAAATATTTTTCTCTCATTTCAAAGCGTGAAAGAATGTTTTGACGTAAATTATCATCAAGAACAAGACGTACTAATTAATAGAAGGCTGAAAATAATAACTCGACGACAAAAAATTTAAGAAATTGCTACATTGAGCAATGATTGAAGAACTTAATCGCAATTAAAATATGGTGTATATATCTAGTTGTATCTATTACAAATTTTTCTTGTCTTTTTGGGATAGTGAGTATAATATACTCTTCTTGAATTTTGGTGTATTCAAAATTCGGTTGCGCTACATGTACCCTACGCACAAGTTTTTCAAACTCATCATCGATTATCTATTTTTATATTTTTTAGATAATTTTTCATAGGTAAGTCAAAGAAAATACATGATTTTTTTTTTTATCACGCAAATCATGATAACGAGTCAATTTATAACAAATAATACACATATAATACGGAAAATAAAGACTTTAGGAATAATATTAAAAGGAGAAAATGGACATGGCTAGCTCATGAACATTTTTCTTTTAGTCCTAAATTCTTGACTTGGTATGACTACCACCGACAATTATTTGGAAGATATTTTCTTATTATTTATTGATTATTTGAAGAAAAACTTTTGTAGGAAGAAAACTTTATGTTAATTATTGAATATCATTTTAATCAAATTGGTGGAGAAACTGACAAAGATGCATTAATGCACACACAAAAATAGTGTGACATATCGAAAATCTTAAATGTTTGGAACTTTCATATTTTAATTTATAACCTATCGTCTATTTTGCGCAAACTTAGCCAAATATGACATTTTAATGCAAAAATATTTAACACATGAAAACACGTTAACAAATCATTAAGTTCTTGTAGATAAAAAAACTTGTAGGAACTTTATTTACTTCTCTTTAAAAAAAGGTATGATAAGTTAGGGATATTAATTCAGTTTGTCGGCTCAAACAGCTCGTAGCTCGGCCCATAAAAAGTTCGAACCGAATTGGGTCACGACTTGATGGAACCGAGCCTCTTATTGAAACGATGGCTCGGCTGCCAGTCTTTAAAAAAAAAAAAGGGAGCTTGCTCGGCTTAGTTCGGCTCAATAAGGCTCGAGCTTTAAACGTCAGTTTTTCGACCGAGAACCGACTTGTTTACATCCTTACGATAATGTACATCCTCATTTCAAATAAATTATAAATCATTAACGATAATACTATCTAATATTAATGAAATTTGAAGCAAAAAATGAATATCACTATTTAAGTGGACGATTTTAGCACGTTTATATATAATTGTTCTATTGAAACTTTTCTCCTTGGTGGGGCCTTCAGTATTAAATTTGTGATTGAATCTCCACAAAATAGTGTGGAATTTTATTTTTAACGTGAATAACGTCAAATTTTGAACATGGATTTCATCAATCACTTATTTTGACTAGATTATTTGAGATATAAACGAGGCAAGATTAATGCCTTGATTAAAGATGCTGAAAATATCTAGTGCACCGAGCCTAACACAGCCAAAGGGGGGATTAGGTTATGTCCAAAATGATTTTTTAAAAGGCAAGAGGATTTTTTCTTATAAGGAAATATGATTCGAGGAGTGCAACCTAAGCAAGTGAGAAGGGGCAGGATGCACGATGCTCAACAAATTTTCTTTATGTGTATTGACAATTTAACGTTATTTCAAAATTTGACTCTTATCTCGTCTAAAATTATTTGAAATTAACTCGAAAAATAAAAGAAATAGAATTAAACCTAATTTTAAATTTGTAAACTCTGACGGCACTGCTCGAGTTCGACCTGCAAACTTAATGAAATGTTATATATAGTAGAGTTGTTTGAATTAAGTTCAATAAAAACTTGTAAAATCAGCATATTGAGAATTATTTTTATGATATAAAAGCAAATAAAAAAAAATTTTTTTTTGTTTTTTTGGTAGAAAAGTACGTTGGAAATACTTTAGAAGTGAAGTGTGAGTTAGTACAAGTGCATCAAAAGGTTGAGAGGGCAAAGAATCATCCAATGAGGTCAAAAACAAATACATCTTTGCAGCTGTTGAGTCGTTTTTTTATTATCCTAACTTAATGGAACCGTTAATTATAAAAGTCTGCTTATAAATAACTTATAAAATTAATTCGTTGAATAATGTTGACTTAAATATATTACTTGTATTGAAACTAACTCCAACTTTGAGTTAAATTTTTTTGTCCGAGTTGATGTTATTTTGACCTAGCAAATACCAATATTGACAAAATTAGTAGCTATGTCACCGTTTCTCTTTGCACACTCATCTTTATTACGATCATCAATTTCTAAGTGTACACGTGTAATTATAAACTACGAATATAATCAAGAGGGATTGTTCTTTGCTAATTGCCCTAATATCATTTTTATCGAGTGTGGTCTTAGGTGACATTTATGAGTTAGCTAAACGTTATTCAATAAGATGTCGCACTATAAAACATTGTTGACAAGATTGTCACATTGTAGTTTGGAAGTAGGGTAATACATATCAACTATGGTTCCAAGTTTTCATAATTCTCATAGGTTACTTAAGCACCGCTAGTAATTATAACCATAATCTCGTCGTTAATAGCAGAAGAAAGTGTGTCAGTAATCAGTGATAATATTTTTGTCAGTAGTTCCATATAACATAGAGTGATTTGAGTTATTATCGTCAATGATATTTATATTAGTGAACATTTGCTATATTAATGGTGTGTTTGAGTTACATTATTTTGGAAGAATTTATTTTGAAATAGTGGATTGATGAAGAATGTGTAGTTGAAAAAGAAAGAAAATTTATTAATATGATGAAAAATATTATTTTATTGAAAAATGTGTAATTAAAAATAAATAAAAAAATAAAAATGAAAAAAATAATGTAGATCATACATGATCTAATATTTTAAAAGAATTTTGAAGATCTCAAATTGCATGTGTAAATCATAGTTACTATTTCTATAACAAAATCAAATCATTTACCATGTATACAGTGCATCTTTAATCTGTATACGCGTATTCCATTCATTCAAATGTGGAAAAAAGAGAGAGAAAGCGGTGGTGTGGGACCCGTTGAGCGGTGGCGAAAGGTTTGAGAGTAAAAGCCAGCTTGCAATGCCTCACCTACCGTTTTCTTTCTTTTTAGCCTCTCTAATTTTCAACTTCAGACGCCATTTTTGGTTGCTTTCAACTCTTTTAACTCTCTTCCTTTTCCTTCTGTTTCTTCATACACATAAATTAGAGGGGGAGGAATAGTAGAGGTAATAAGGATTTTTTTTTTGTCCTTTTGTACGGTGCCTTAAAATTTGTGCCTAATAAAGGGTTACTGTGTTCTTTGCTACTGTTCTTGGAGCTTTTAGGCGGGATTTTTTTTGGGTTTTGAGCACAGGTTTGTCTCTGCGTTTATCTCTTTTACACTTCAAAATTGCTTATTTTATGTGTTTCTTGCTTGAATTTCAATAAAAAATATTTGTGTGGATCTTTTTTTCTTTGTTTTCTTAGCAAAAAAACTTTGTGGGTTTTACATTACCTACTTTTTGAATTTTTGCTTCTTGTAAAATTTTGGCCTCTATATTCTTGAGGAAACAGAAAGACTGAAAAACGAAGGTAAAGTTTGAGTCTTTTTGCTGTATTTTCTATTAACCCAGAGTCTCAAAATTTTGTTTTCTATTTCTCTCTATGTGGAATGTGAGAAGTTTTTTACGAGAAAAGATGGGAAATTTAGAGCCTTTATGATGTTTTTTGCCCTTTCAAATTTAAACCAAAAAAAATTAACTCATCAAATTTTAAGCTACGCAATCTAATCTTTCGTTACCAATTTTTTCGGTAACTTGCTATTTCTTGAATATTACAATGTTCTGAACTTCTACTTTCTGTAACTTAACATTTTGAGGAATTTGATTGTTTTCTTGCTATTCTTTAACTTTACTGTTTTACCCCTGTTCTTGCAGAAAAAATTACTGTAAATTTTCAAGCTTGGAGGCCTTGTACATTTGGTTCTTGAAATATTTCCCCTTGCAAACACACAAACTTCAAGGTTTGCCTCTAACCCAAGAGTATTATTTTTATTTTGTCACATCCATTGATAAAATTGTGTCGGTTTACTCTCAAGCCTTGTGTTCACATTTGCTTTGAATTTCACTCCATTTGAATTTTTTTTTTCCCTTTAGTTCCTTCATTTTTATCATTAATTTACAAGATTTTTGAATCTCAGATGAAAGTAGTCTTAATTTAGCTTACGCGGTGCAAGAATCCAAAATTGCTTTAACAAAATTTTTCATCCTTTTCTGCTAACATGCGTCACGCACTCCCTTTGAGCTGGCAAGCATTGTTATCAGCAAACTTTCTGGTGGCCCCCAACTCCACCTCTTGCGCACGCTAGCATCAAACCCCTTTCAAGAGATTCTTATTCATCCATTCATTATCTATTTGTATGCAGATGTTAATATGCTGGCACGTGGTAGTTTCTTAACTGTAATTCTTTTTCCTTTTTCAGGGAAATTTTCTCGTAGAATATAGAGTAATGGAGCCTAATTTCATGGATGAAATTGAATGTGGAAACTTCTTTGATCAAATTGATGACTTAATCGAGTTCCCCCCTGAAAATGAGTGTGCTGGTGGTGGCCTTCTTGTTGATGGTGATGTCAAGGATTTTCCGAGCATTTGGGACGATGTGTTGCCTGATACTGACCCCCTTTCCTCCAGCAGCAATGGTAGTGCTCCATCTGACCTCTCGACAGAGCTTGCTGTTCCGGTGAGTCATACTCTACTGCCATGAAATATATTGCTCTTCATTTGGTTACAAAGTAGTTCAACGCGTGCAGTCGGTGAAATTTGTCGGTCGTTTGTTGTGCAAGTGTATAATTCGTTTTGTGACCACCAAAAATGACTGTGCAAATTCAAAAGTGTTTGCTGAAGATCATGCTCAAATTTAAAAAGAGTTCGTGAACAACTTAGTTGAGTCTCATGCTAGTTGGATTGTCATGTGAGTTAATTAGCCGACTCCAAATTTATTGGAAACAAGGCTTAGTTTGTTGTTACGTCGTGTCATTATTTGATTTTGTTTGCCAGTTAGGCAGTGGGTGTTAAGTAATATTGCCATGTTATTGATGATGTTGATTGCCACGTTCATGGCAGGGGAGGGGCTTTTAATAGATTTTTGGGTCATATCTGTATGATATATATATGATAAATTATGCATTATTGAAAATGTGGGGACATGTTTGGTCGAATTTTATTTTAAAATTCAAATTTGAAATTCATATTGTATAGCCTTAGCCAAGTCTAGAAATGCCATTTATGTTCAATAAATGTTGATTCTTTCTTTTGTTTTGTTCCCCCAGTATGAAGACATTGTACAGCTAGAATGGCTTTCAACATTTGTGGAGGATTCCTTCTCGGGTGGAGGGTCGACCTTTGGAAAAGAGAACACGTGCGTTAGCACGGAGCCATCACACAACCAATTCCAAATATCGAGCCCTATCTCTGTACTTGAGAGCAGCAGCAGCTCCTGCACTGGGGGGAAGATTATGCCTCTCAGTCCGAGTCACCGGGGTCCACAACGTGCTCGAAGCAAGCGTCCTCGTCCAGCAACTTATAATCCCCGACCTGCAATCCAACTCATATCCCCTCCTTCTTTCATCGAGACTCCCCTGCCATTTGTTACTCCTGGAGTTTCTTCAGAATCTGAGAACTTTGCAGAGTCTCGACCTATGAAGAAGATCCCCAAACTGGTTTCCAGAGTGGAAAAAAAGAAGAAAACCCCAGCTGAGGGGAATCAGAATGCTCCAACACAAGCGGTTAGGAAATGCTTGCACTGTGAGATAACAAAGACTCCCCAGTGGAGGGCCGGCCCAATGGGACCGAAAACCCTGTGCAATGCATGTGGTGTCCGCTACAAATCAGGTCGATTGTTCCCTGAATATCGTCCTGCTGCAAGTCCTACCTTCAGTCCGTCTTTACACTCAAATTCTCACAAGAAAGTCATCGAAATGAGAGGCAAGATTGGGGAACATCCTGCTGCAAATACCCAAACGGCCACCAAACCGGAGCTCATCACAGAAGCTTCTCCGGTATGCATGTGACGAAACGATGCGATTCTATCGTAGGTTCTTTCATTTGTTCATTGGTTCTTTGTACAGTGATGCAATGGGGGTCAGTTACAATAGTTAGCTGAGTAGAAAGGAGGAGATGCTAAGAGAATCAGAAAAGGTTAGAGAGATTACAATGGAGTTTTAAGGGTCAGTAGCTTTTAGACTTGTTTAGGTTTTATTATAGCTTTGTGGTCAGTATTTCCCTCTTTTGGGAATTCCTTTTGCAGTTGATTTGTCGTAGAAATTTCTTAAATTAGTACTTCTTGAATGGTTGTCTCTTGTTATTTGATGGTTAGGTATGGTTTCGACGCTGTCGGGCATTAGTTAACAATTTATGTTGTGTTTTCGAGACATTTTCACTCCTGCAAAATTATAGGTCGAGGCACATTATTTTCTCGCGTTCTACTACAAGTCTTGAGAATTAATAAAGAAATGTCTTAATATTTGTAGGCTAGGATTGAGATTCTTTTTAGAATGGATGGGTAATTGTATAACTCAACCTTGTAAATATAGGAGTGTCGACTGATTTGCCTTAAAAGTGAGTCGAACCAATTCAACTCGATAGTAGGGCGAGTCAAGTTGACAAGTCGCTCGTCTCACTTCATAAATTCTACAGTCGCAGGTGGACCTGGGACAGCATCCGAACCAGAAATTGATTTCTCGCAAGCACTCCAAAAGAAAAACGATGTTATTTGGCATGTAAACTGTTGTAAGCAACTGAATCAAATATGTATGTCACAAACCAACCTTGTGAAGAACACCATCCTATTAAAGAAAATGAAACCAGAAATTTGAAAATTGTTGGTACGGAAGTTTTGTTAAAAAAGGCTTGCACATTGTCGATTGAGTAGAAAAACGCTAATAATTCCTTAATTGTGTGAATGATAGGAAATACTACTAACTTCTTGAAGAAAGATTTACTAGATTCAGTTGTCACAGGGCACAAGTAAACTGTAAATCAAATTAATTATTCAGTTGTGACATATTGTCACAGGGCACAATATGTCATTGTGTAGTGAATCAAATTAATTATTCTGCTATCTCAAANAACTTCTTGAAGAAAGATTTACTAGATTCAGTTGTCACAGGGCACAAGTAAACTGTAAACTACGCATTGACTAAAGATAGTAAATGTATATTCAAACAGGAATTTCAGCTATGGCCTCAGTTCAATACGCCATTGATACTAGAGATCATGACACAACTTTTTCAGATGTTTTTTAAGAACCGCTTCAATCCTATTTTCTAGCATTTTTTCTTCTGTCCATTGAGGTGCGGATGACGAAGAATGTCACGCCAAATCCAGTTAAGTGGAGTACTAGATTATGTTCAGCGTGCAGTTTCAATTGATATCCATATTAAAATTCAGGTTCATCTCCCATTCGACGTTCTGATGCACTGTACAATTAAGAGATCATGTATGAAAAGCAATCACAATAATGTGCTTAGCAGAGGATATTAGTTGGTGAATACATGGAACCATCAAGTTTGCACCTTTCATTCATTATGCTTCTGTTTGGCAAGAAATTACAAACGTTTAATTTATAAATAGGATGAAATGAATGTGGATAGTACTTGTGAGTACACTGAAATATATAATTAAAAATGAAGTTTGACCATTTA
>CAIGRN010184105.1:6126-20567 GCA_903798345.1 Fraxinus anomala | reverse complement strand
GCCGAGATTCGGCTCACGAGCTCGTCAATTTTTTTTTATAAGATAAACCTTTTAAAAAAAAAAAAGATAAACCCTCGATTTTGGACGAGCCGATGAGCCGCTTGCCCGTGAGCCAGCTGAGCTGAGCCGAGCCGTGCTAACGAGCCTAATACGCCCACGAGCCGAGCGGTCGAGCCGGCGAGCCGCTCGGCCCGTTTGCCACCATTACGTACAACATTCTATAAATGTAATATTTCCTTTATGTCTAAGGAAATAATAGTCATTATTGATAGACTTACAACCAATTTATGTCATGGTCGTCGAAATTCAACATAAGAGAGTTAATATATTTTGGATGGAATTTCTAGATATGTATGTAGTTAATTCTTATCTTATTATTTTGGACTCTTGTTTAAAAGCAATAAAATGGATTAGAACGAATTTAATATTGAGATATATACCTCTTGGTGAGCTTTTTTTACGAGGAGATTTATGACACAACTCACAACATGTTTGACAGCATTTAAGAATAAGTAAAAGATACTTTTTTAATGTCTAAATATTTTTGAAAAAGTTAGTATTTAATCTTTTCTTAGTTTTAAGTAGGGATTACAACATAATGAAACATGTCGAGGTGGAGACATGGATTAACATTTTGGACCTCACCTCGTCGAGAATTCAGTAGGTAGGGTGGGGACAAGGGAGCGAGGCGGGATGAAGATTAAAATACTCTCGTTTACTGCTTTATTTATTTATAATTTATGTTAACGTTATTATATAGTTACTTTTTATATGGTTTCAATTGTAAAATATAAAAATAAAATGAAGTTAAAATATGTTCTTAGACTCTATTATTTGTTTTCAAAGTATTTTGCATTTGATAATGTATACTTTTTTTTTTTTTTTTCAAATTTGATTTAAAAACTTACTTTTTTTTTGTGAAAACAAGAAAAAACTACTTCTATGAGTTAATTGTCCCAATAATCACTAAACTTATGTCTTTATCTTAGATTGCTCACTAAAGTTTAAAATATTGAGTTTTGACTATTAAGCTTATTCAAACGTTGGACGTTACTCACTGACATAATAAATGTTTCAAACCTCTAACAAATTGGTGATGTGGCTAACAGAATGCATAGGTGGCGCTCCGTCACGTCGTTACCAAATTGCCACGTAAGAAAGTATGCTTCAATAATCACTAAATTTTATATAATGTCTTCGATTTTTCACTATATTTTTGTAAAATGACTTTGATTGCTTCCCGAACTTTGATGTTGATGAATTTTGGTCACTAAACATAAAAAAATGATATCGAGCCTATTGTTCACTAGAAAATATGTACTACAAGCGCACATGTCGTGTATAAGCAATAAAGTGGACAAATGAGTCCCTTAATGAATGATCATTCAATTATATAATAGTTAAATTTAATTTTAATAACAAAGCACACAATAATTTTGAATTTTGCAAATGATGAAATGAACATATTTTTTAAAAAGATTTTTAAATTTTTAACAGGAATAGATAAATATACAATAACCATGGATATAAATGGCGGCTCCTTTGTAAGTTCGAAGAGTGTGCATAAATGGCGTGGCATTGTAACCAGCCCACTTATAAAAGAAACTTGAATAACCTTCATTCCTCTCCGTCAATTCCAAGGGGAACAATATCATCATACCAATCAAGGGTACAATTAAATTCTGGGTACAATCCGCATTCTGATTCCACAATGTTTAATCGATTCTTAAACTCTTTTTGTTAATTTTTCGCATTCTAGATGGTGGGTTTCATCTCCTTAGTCTTCAGATTTAATTTTGTTTCACTATGAGCTGTCATTGATATTCGATTTGGATAAACAGCATACAAGAATTCATCTTTTATTTTATTTTTATTTTTTGAAGGAACCATTTTTTTTGCTAGAATCAGAGCATCAGCTGTTTGAATTTTTGCCTCACAGTCAAAAGCTTATCCTTTTTCCCCTGTAAAAGTAAACTCTAGTTTCTTTAGGAAAGCGTGAAATATTTAGTTTAATCGGTTTGTTAAGATTCCAGTGTTAGACTGTGCCTTCTTGCCATTTTTTTAAAAAAGTTTTTGCATATGGTGGTTTACAATGTCATGCTTAAAACTTATATAATCCTCTTTTTCTGATGGTATTACTATTATTATTATTCCTATTGTCAGGTATCGAAAACGTTTCACTTTACGGGTAAGCAAAAAAGGTCGGAATATGTTCAAGACGTTCATTGTATGAGACACATGGTAAATGACTTGACAAATTCTTTCACGGTATTAATATCTACAGAAACAAAGTGAAAGATAAAGATACACAGTCAGTAAGTCTTCTACTTCATCGAATATAAAAGCAATGTGTTCTTTAGTGTATTGTCAGATCTAATGCTCAAAGATCTAACACTTTGGATTCCACTAAGCATTCTCGTGGAATAAGCAGCAATTTCTTCCTTTGCTGTGATTTGATTTAAAACGTAAACAGATGCTTTGATCACCAAAATGCGGATAAAAGAAGATTAACTGAGATGTTACATATATAGTCCAAGTAAACAAGATTTGCAGCACGAACTTTTATCTCATAGTCAAGTAAATACTCGTTAGCTCGGATATTTGGATATTGCTGAAAAATTTGGCAGTTCAAATTGGAAACCGAGATGCTGAATCGCTGATATGCTTAATATTTCTCCATCCACAATCAGTCAACACCAGGTCTTGACGCAATGGGAAATTGTAGAAAAGTTGTGTGGAATTTTCGTTGGAAAATTTTATTAGGGAAAGATGCATTTTTTTTTTATTTTTTTTAAAATTTGGCCAATGAATTAGACTGGAATTGAAATGCAAATCATACGTAGTCTTAACTCGGTTAGGGATTCACAAGTGAAAAGGTGGCAAGGTAAAATATAAAGCGTTGTAAAGGTTGGGAAACATCAAGATTCTTAATATTATGTTTTATAGCAGCGGAAATCCATGAATTCTCACAGGTAGGATTCCCTGGTATTTGAATTCAAGATGAAGCCTTTCGATATCTGAATCATCATGCTGGAAAAGTATTCTTACCACAAAATTCAAGAAGGAAGCCCGATCTTTTAATTAATCACTCTTCATTTTGTCAAACCGTGAAATCGAATCTGCCAAATTAATAACTGGAAATGGCAGTCTAGAGGTTTCTCTGGCATAGTATCGATGTTCGTATGATATTTTTGGTACGAAGGAAGAACGGAGAGGAATGATGGAAAATTGCATCAGGCAATACTTCTACCTTCATTTGTTAACTTATGAAGCCTTGTTCTTTTAGAACTCTTCAATAATATGGATGTTTCCATAATAAGGAGCTAACGATGTCGGTCTTTAAAGAAGGAACAAGAAAAAGAGCATGTGACCAAGCAAGAACCGAGTTGGAAAATAAGAAAAAAATGTCGCTAAAGAATTAAGTCCAAGCAAATTAGACCTCCCTCTTTCACATAGCTTTTTGATAACTGGAGTTCTACAAATAAGAAAGTGAGAGCAGCACTGATGTCATGCTTTAAGAAGCACGAAGAAGCAGGAGGTGGACTTTTCTTATACATGATTTTTTCTATGCAAGCTTATATCGGATTTTGAGGTTGATTGCGTTTCATTGAGCTTTATTTATTTATTATGGCAGCCATCTTGTCTAATTCCAAATTATCAACAGTTTGTGTTTTTGCCTCACAGTCAAAACCTTAATTTTTAAAATTTAAGTAAAATGACTTTTAGTTTTTCTGTATTTTTTTATCTTTTAAAATTCTGATGTCTGAATGCTTTTTGCTTCCATTTTTTAAGGTTTTACTTGTGATGGTTTTCCATATGAAGCTTAAAACAGACTGCGTAGTTAAGTTTAAAAAGAAGGTAACCTGATAGCAATCTTGTCATCAAAAAGGTAACAATAGCATCAAATAAAGTATTTGTGCAGATTTTTGAAAGTGAGTCCTTCTTTATCTAGTTATTTTATTGTTCATAAATTCACACAATTGATGTTTTACTCAGTCCATTCTTGGTGTTCAATGAGAGATTCCTAATGCAAAGTAGAAAGTTATTATCATCCAACTCTTATACCAATAACATCACTTTGTACATTCTTTTCTTCCCTTTCCTTGTTGTTGTTGTTGGTGGTGTAGCTGTTGTTGTTGTTGTTGTTTACATGTCATGTATTGAAACCAATTCACTTGCTTGTATTAATCTAGGGAAATAGTTATGTGTTTTTTTTCGACTATATGAAGATAATAATTTTTTTTTTTTTTTAATAGTTATCAAGAGTTTTATTCTACTATTTCTGTTTCACTTTTTTGTGATGTTTCGCTCTCAAAAAAAATTTCCATTCTCTTTTTTGCATTTTCAGAATTCATTGACGGAGAATCCCAAACTTGCTTCTTCACAGTTCAATCTGCATGCATGTCAGCATTTGGAGCATGGAATTGAAATCAAAAGGAGAATTCAAATGTTTGGTTGTGTTCTTCGCCAATGCCAATTCAAACCCATGAAATGTGAGCAAATGCAATGTCAATTTTGGAAAGTTGTAGGTAAAGCATGTAGATTTTTTATGATTTAAAGATGAAATTTAGCAATTAATTTAATTACAGTACTATAGCATGCCAATAACATAGCTTATGTTTGGCAGGCCTTTATAAACAGTTGTATTTATAAATAGATAGAAATGAGTGAAATTTTTTTGTCCCATTTGAGTATTTTAAATTTAAATCCTATTTTTTTGTTGTTTGACGCACCAAAACTTGTTTCTATGCAGGAAATATGATCAGTACAAAAATGAATTAAATTATTTTGGATTCATTATTGTACCATGAACTCATTTTCTGCCTAAAGTCTTTTCAAATTATTCAAAAATAACTTAATCTAAGTGGCGAAGTCATAATCTCTAAGTTAAATGATTGAATTCTTTTTCTCGTTTCTTTCTGTTTTATATATTCGGGGTTATAGTGGCGTTTCATAATTTATGAGAAAGGCGTATTGTCGGGGATTCTTTTCCTTTGGAAAATGGAATGGGGAGGGTTATGTCTGTCTGGTGAACATTGCACATATCTAACTAAAGAATACTTTTCCACATCGTTAAAGATTTTCTAGTTAATAGCATAACATCTAGACAATTAAGGGCTTCAACCCAATGGATAGTTAATATCATGTCCTAATCAAGTACTAAAATAAGAAGCACAACCTACTCCATTTAGGAAACTGCTAGGAAAATAAAACTAATCATAAAAATGAATTGAAGTCTAGGGATGTATCCAATCAGAATTTTAAATTCTTGCAGATCAACTTGGCTTTACCACTCAAATTTGTCTCTCGTAATTCTGGCTATCACCTCACTGCTCAATCCCTGGGACAACTCTCAGTAGTAACTTGGTGGTGGTCACCCATCCTATTTACCCATTTATGCAAGAGTATGACTCTCAAAGGGATATCATTCTGAAGAAGGAACAATGGCACATTTGGTTATGGTGCTCTGCAATTTGCATCAAGTACAGGAGAAATTATCATATTTGATTCCACTCTTTTCTTAATATATTAAGACTTTATAGCATGACTGTAGAGTCAGGTTTTAACTCTAAATAAAAGAATGAAGAGCCATGGAAACTAATCCTTGACATTGGGTCACAAGAGAACAGATCCCGGCCTTTGGAGGAGAGAAATAAAAGACCATCTTCAACAGAATAGGGTTTCCTCTCTCTTCTTCTTTTTAGCGCAGTTTTCTTCTCTCTCTGCTTCAATTACTTTAGTTAAGTCAAGTGATTATTTGTGGTTCATTTTGAGAGGTAAGTGTATAATACTTGTGTATGGGTTTTTGGCTGTGTAAATTGAAGCGCAGTTCTTAGATTGCACTGGGGATTTTCTTCTTGTTGATGAATCAGTCAATTTAGGCTACTGAGTTCAGTTCCTGGTGTGTTGTCTTGTAAAAATGCTTGTAACCTTGTTCAATGGAGGAAATTAATGCAAAGGTGGCCTTAATCCACTTTGTTGAGCTCAAACTGTACTGTAGGCAGTGGTTGGCCGAACCCTGGGCATTCGGGCAAACATATTGCACTTTTCATGTTATAGATCTTGAAATTTCCCAGTTTTTGAAGCCGACTTACAACTAAAGTTTACCTTTTGTCCAAGTCACTAGAAAGGATCTCGGAATCTGAGGAGGTTTCGGTTATATTTTGTGTTCAGACCCTCTGGATATTCATTTATTGATCTTCTGAAATACTCCCTTGCTTTTCTAAGATCCTGTGAGAACCTAGCTATGAGGTGAATAGGGAAATATATTATTTACTTTGAAATCTTTCTTTAAACACTCATATATATTGTTGACATGTGAAATAACTTGGTTTATGACACATACTATATTTCCCGCTACAAAAAAAGAGCCGCTTTCCCATAAATTTCATGATTCGTACCTCGCATTCACACCTGTTATTGAGATATTTTTAATTTTTATTTATTCAATAAGTGTGAAACGGCGTCATTTCACTTTCCCTATTTAACTTCCTTTTTCCCATTTTTCTTTATTCCTTCCTTCTCTTTTAAGTTTTGGTTAGGGCGTTTCGGTCCTCTGTTCCTTCGTTGTGTGTTTTTGGTCAGTAGCGATTGAGGTCCCAGATCGTGGAAGGTCTCTTGGATTGTGTCAGATTTGCTTAAGGTTTGGATCTTCAAATTGATTTTGAGCTTTCCTTTGTCTCCTGTGTATATCGGCATCGCCTTGTTTAGGGCTTTTTTCTTTCTCCATTCCTTCGATTTGTGTTTCTACTCTGTGATTCCGGACTAAAGGCTTTTGATCCCCTTATGCTTTTCTCTTTCTCTCTCACAACATTTCCGGCGAAACCATCTTCGCTATCCCCTTTCTCTATACAGATCTTTGTCTTTGTCGATATTTGTTCATTAGCTAATAAAGCTTCATTCTTTTGCCTATTTTCATTTGCAGATCTGTGCAATTTTTGCCGGATAATACTGATTAGTGCTGACGAATGATTTTCCTTTACTCACAGTGCTTGTTTCTGGTAGAAAATCCAAAGTTCAAGAATATTTTTATCCGTTTATTGATCTTTTGAAATACACCCTTGCTTTTTCTAAGATTATTTTGAGAACCTAGATATGAGGTGAAGAGGGAAATCAATTGTTTACTTTGAAATCTTTCTTTAAACACTCATATATATTGTTGACATGTGGAATAACTTGGTTTATGACACATTACATTTCCCCGCTACATAAAAAGAGCCGCTTTCCTATAAATTTCACGATTCCGTATCTCGCATTCGCACCTGCTATTGAGATATTTTTAATTTTTATTCAATAAGTGCAAAACGGCATCGCTTCACTTTTCCTATTTAACTTTGTTTTTTCTATTTTTCTTTATTCCTTCCATTTTTCTTTCACGCTCCCACAATTGAAGTTCTGGTTAGGGCATTTCTTGTCCTTCATTCGTTCGTTGTGTGTTTGTGCTCAGTTGCTATTGAGATCCAAGATCGTCGAAGGTCTCTTGGATTGTGTCAGATTTGCTTAAGGTTGGATCTTCAAATTGATTTTGAGCTTTCCTTTCTCTGCTGTGTATATCTGCATCCCCTTGTTTAGGGCTTTTTACTTTCTCCGTTCCTTTGATTTGTGTTTCTACTCTTTGATTCTGGACCCAGATAATTCAGTTTTGCTAAAGGCTTTTGATCCCCTCCTGCTTTTCTCTCTCTCTCCTCACACCATTTCCGGCGAAACCATCTTCTCTATCCCATTTCTCTATTCAGATCTGTATTTGTTGATATTTGTTCATCAACTAATAAAGCTTATTTATTTATTTATTTTTCATTTGCAGATCTGTGCTATTTTTGCCTGATTGATAGATATACTTATGATTGCAAAGAATTTGCTTTTTTTATTCGTTCATACTGATTGGTGCTAACGACTGCTTTTCCTTTACTCACAATGCTTGTTTAAGGTAGAAAACCCAAAGTTTAAGGATATTATTGTATATATAATATTAGTGGTTTGTTTGGAAGCTTTCTCATTTCTAATGTAGTTAGATGTATCCACAGTTTTTTATTGACGGATTGGATTTTTTGGGTTAAGCAAGTACTGAACTACTTTATGTAGTGTGTTCCTCTAATAGGCACATATCCACTTAAAATCTGCACTTTACGACCCTTCTGTTATGTATAATCTCAGTATCACAAAGATGACAATGAGATTTTCTTGGAGAATCAACGCAAATAGGCTTGCTGGAATCCTCCTTTTATTTATAATGAATTTCTATTCTCCATACTGTGCTTCTTCATTCTCTTTCCTTCAACAACTTTAATATGATCCTTTTTTATTGCATTTCCTTTGATTCCTTTTCCCTTTTCTATTTCCTTAAACTTTTCGACCATTCCACATTCAGACCTGAAAGACATACTGAGGAATGATTTCTGTCATGTTATTAACAACTCAAGACTCTAGCTTAATGTAAATACTATGATCTAATTTACATAAAAAATATCCCTTTGAATTTTAAGCAAAACTACTGTTAAAATATCATAATGCCTAGTTATATCTATGCTGTTACATACTGCAAGAATAAGTTCCTTGAATTTGGCAGAAACTAGTTCTATGAGAAATAACTCAGTGTGTATTGCATATTCTAATTTCTGTGTGAAATCAGTAATATATGGTGCCTGTTCAAGGTTCTGTGTGACATTGTAAAATATTTACAGCACATACTTATATCTGATATATGTTCTGAACATTCGTCTTATTTGTGTAATTGAACACTTCATATGTTGTATCTCTTATTTTCCGATTGAAAAATCATCAATACATGTAATATGTGAACCCTTCTCTCAGTAAAACAAGTTGATTTGTTCAGAATATCTTTTTCTTGTAAAGTAAAAAGAGCTTCAAGCTTTGCAACACTACATAAACAATATTTTATACAAAAGAAGTCTGATATACTTTTGCAAATATATTAACAAAACATAAGAAACTTAATATTTGTTGCTCATTACTTTCTTGGTTGAAGGATTTTGATAAGTGATAAAAAATTAAGTTTGAAATTGATATCTTCAATGGCGAAGGAGACCTTTTCCTTTTTCATTTATGAATTAGGTTCCTGTTTTGCAAAGCGCTCTAACTATTTCTTCTTCCTTCTTCAAAGCAGAACGTCAGAACCTCATTATGGCAACCTTGGTAGTATTGAAGAGCGATGAGCAACAAAGGTTTTCAAAATTAAAGAAAGAAGATAGAACGGAAGATCTGATTAGCAAATTGCCTAATGCAATTCTCCAGCATATCCTCTCCTTCCTTCCTACCAGAGATATCATACGAACATCAACACTATGCAAGACATGGAAAAACCTTTGGAATGCAATTTCCAACATTGATTTAGGAGATTCAATTGACATAACAAAGAGAGATTACTTAAAGCGTCGGGCTTCCTTCTTGGATTCTTTGGAAAGAATACTTCTCCACCATGATGAATCAGATATCGAAAGATTGCGTCTTTCATTTAAAATGCCGGTGAATCCTATCCGTGTTCATTCATGGATTTCAGTTGCTATGAAACATAATATTAGGAAGCTTGATGTTTCGCTACCTTTAGGATGCATATACTCTTTACCTCGTGACCTTTTAACCTGTGAATCCCTTACCGAATTAAGACTATGTATGACCTGCATTTTCATTCCGAGTTTAGTTCATTGGCCAAATTTAAAAGAACTATATCTTTCCCAAGTAGCATTTTTCAACGGAAGTTCTACACAACAAATTTTCTCAAGCATTCCGTTGCTACAAAACCTAGCGTTGGTGAATTGTGAATGGGAAAACATTAGGCATCTCAGCATCTCTGTTCCCAATTTGAGATGCCTGATTTTTAAGCAGTGTTCTGATCCCGAGGATCTACTCGAGTGTGAGATAGTTGTTCGTACTTCAA
Source organism: Fraxinus anomala (assembly GCA_903798345.1). Lineage (NCBI taxonomy): Eukaryota > Viridiplantae > Streptophyta > Magnoliopsida > Lamiales > Oleaceae > Fraxinus > Fraxinus anomala. The sequence goes on along the minus strand of CAIGRN010184105.1, from coordinate 10,672 downwards.
ATCTTGTTTACTTGAACTGTATAAGTAACTTCTCAGTTAATCTTCTAGTATCTGCATGTTCACTGGCCAGTGCATCTGTTGACATTTATAATTATGACGAAGCAGAGGAAGAAGTTAGTGACCGTAGCATCAGAATGCTTAACGGAATCAAGAGCGTTAGATCTTTGACTATATCTGATGACTCACTTGCGGTATCGAAAGCTTTCTAATTTTGAAATGATTTCTTCTGGTGTATTCCTTTTTGACTTTTTGTGATTAGTCTCATTACTAATTTCAATTGTGTTCTTGTATGCTAGAGTCTTTCTGGTGTAAGACATTTCTCTGATGTGCCTGTTTTTCAAAATTTGATCCATTTGAAAATAGTTCGTGAAATGTCAAGACACACAATAGACATTTTGTTGGACTTGATGCAGAGAACACCGAATCTTAGAATCCTTGAAATTGCTGAGGTAAATGCTACAAGAAAGCCCTCATCTAATTTTAAGTTTGCTCAATGCAGTTTTTCCAATATACCTCCTCAATGGGCCAACTAAAATAGCGAGTTGCTTGATTGATTGATCATTCTACTAACATAATAGCTTTCTCTTTGTTATTGTCATTTAGGGACTCATTCCGGACATAGAATTCATTCTAAATGAAGACGATCGGAATTTCGAAATAATTCCTTGCTGTTTGAGATCTCAACTCAAGGTCATTAGCATGAAGGCTATCTATGGGCAAGAAGCTCCACTACATCTGCTAAGACATTTCTTGGAGCATTCAGCTGATATACAAAAGGTGGTGGTACATTATCCGAACAATGCATCAGACTATATGGAAAAGCGAGAGGAATTCAAAAACCAGCTACACATGCTCCCTAGAATCTCAGAAACTTGTGTCATCGAAGTCGTGGACCGGCCTCTATAGGTTACATTGCTTTAAGATTCGATGAAGTAGAAGACATCATGTAGCGTGTATTTTTATCTTTTATTTTGCATTTTTAGCTATTGTTACTGTTCTAGAATTTTTCATTCATTTGCCTTGTGTCTCGTACATTAAATGCTGTTAATAAGTGTTCAATTCCAACTTTCTTTGCTTGCTTTAATAATTTCTAATAGACTAATTAACAGAGTGAGGTTTATTGTCAAGTTCTGTGATTGTGATAAACACGAGCTCGCAATATTAGGAGTTCCCTTTTGTGCAACCAAAAACAATATTAAGCAATGATATTTCTATGTTATCTGTAAATGGCACTTAAAATGTATGAAAGGAGCCTGCAAGTGTAAATTAACATTGCAGACACATTAATTCTTGATGCAGTTGCAGATTCTCTTAGCACAAAGTTTGTGGTTCAATGGACTGTAAACATTTGTTTTATTGAATTGTTAACATTCTGTCCAAATAAATGTATTACCTGTGTCCACCAGTAAGGTCTATTGTTCATATTCATTGTTGCCCTCAAATTGATCTAGAGTGTTTTGCCTACTTTTGAAAATCTTGCAATCTCTTGTATCTGTTGAAGTTGAGAAAGATTTCCAGGTTATAAAGGTTAGTTTGGCGAGTTCCCAGGGATGAACTCAAGGCTAAACCCTGAGAAATGCACCATAAAAAAATGTTTTGCCTACTTTTGAAAATCTCGCAATCCTTCGTATCTGTTGAAGTTGAGAAAGATTTCTGGGATATGAAGGCTAGTTAGGCGAGTTCCAAGGGATGAACTCAAGGCTAAACCCTGTGAAATGACTGAAAAGTTCACCAGGAGATTAACAAAGGAATACATATCTTGTGTTACCATTTTCTGTCTGGTTCACTTCTTCTGGTTGTAACACTCCCAACATTTTATATAGGAGCCATATAATACAAGCCATATTTGGTTAAGCTTAAAAGGTTTGCATATAAATAAATAATTTTTAAAATAAAATATTTCAAAACAAAAAATTCCTTGAGAGTAAATCTTACTTTATAAAAGCTTAGCCACATATCCGATAGCTTATAAGTGTCTCAAATGAGATGAAGAAACACCATGATTATGGATCTATATGCAAAATCATTATTTCGTTAAAAAAAATATGTAGTTAAACATTTAAAGTGAGATTGAAAAAAACGAATTTTAAAAAATATGGCAAAACAGCCGCATTATGCATTTAACAAAAACGGTGGTCTGAGTATGTACTCACCTTCTAAAATAAGTATCTTGGAGACTATAGTGGCTTGTGCAATTCTTGAATTGCCTTATTTTCTCCCACCTTTGGCTACTCCGTTTGTTTTACCTTGAATATATTTTCCGCTCCATCAATTTCAGAGGGAACATTTCAATTTTAGGTACAATCCACGTACATCGCACTATGATTCACATAAGTTAGATAAATTCTAGAAATTGTTCTCTTGATTTTTCGTTTTATTTTGGATTCTCTCTCAAGTGTTAAAATTTTTTCTCTCCAAGATTAGACAGGATTTTGATCTAGACTTGGTTTTATTCTGAGCTGTCACTGTGTTTTATAAATTCTTGATTTTGATCATGATTTGGATTCGAGAAATGTCATGAAGCAGTTGTCTTGACTGGAACAACCGAACAAGAACATCAACTGCTTGTGTTTTCGCCTGCAGTAGAAGCATTAAATGTTAAAATTTCTCTCTTTTCACTGTTAAATATCTTTTCGTTTTCTTTGAGGAAAGTGTGAAAGATTTTTCTTCATCAGTTTAAAATAACTAATTAAAGGCCTAAAGCCGGAAGTGATCTTAAAAAAAAAAAAAATCTCGTTCCAAAAAAGAATCTCAATGTTGTATTTACTTGGGGGAAAAAAAGAAGTTTTATTTTCATTCTCTTCTTGCCTTTTTCTTACCGTATTATTATTATTATTTTAAATGGTTGGTTTTTGAAATGATTTCGCCTGTAGTAATCTGTGGCAAAATGGTAATGTTTTGTTTTGACTGTAAGTCGATAATGAAATTGTGTGTTTCTTATTAGTATCAAAAGTTTTACTCCGCTATCTCTGTTGTGTTGCTCTCTCGAAAGATAACAATTTTTTTTTTGAAGAGATCTGATAAGAAGATTCACCAATTAGACGTGGAGTACCCTTATCTCAGTCGTTTTCTTTGAAGACGACGACCATATTAAACACCCTTATGATATATGGTTAAAGACCATACAAGTATGACGATTAATGGTAAGGAGAAATATATTCAGTGCAGAGCTCCTTTACGAGAGAGTGGCACAACACACAGCTTACATAAAGGCCCTTGCATAGCTTGGACATTTAGGAAGTAACGGTAGTTACATTATATTTTGTTTTTCTCGGCAATTTTCATTTTTGGCCAAAGGAGTTATGCATTGCATTTACCGGTAGTAGGGAGTAGTTTTAATGTATTTGGACTTTAGTGTTTAACTAGCTAGAGAGGATAATTTAATTTCCTATCTATACTTCCGAAGATATGGTTTATTGCAGGTATTTAATCATCCTCCATTTTGTAGGATGTCATAAACAGATAAAAACAGTGTTAAAAATCTAACGATGTATATCAAGCAACACCTTAATCCCTTAGATTCTTGCATATAATTGAGACCGCATATGTTTAGAGAGAGTGAACTCTTCCATTGCAAAAGATGCATATCAAAGAGTCATGTTATTTCGAAATGGATATGACCTTTAGATAAGGTGCAATCAAATGGTGTGATCTAATGGTTGAAATTAATCTGTGCAAAAAGATGCGACCATTCGACGAGACAAATGAAAATCTATAAAATTTGCATTCGCATACCTCGTCTCATTTTGTCTCTTTTGAATTTCTGCACTTTCTACGTTTGAGTAAGTCATGATTTGCTCATTAATTATTATGGACGCACCATGGTTTCGGTAAATCGTTACTCTATTCGTATTTGCATGCACACATATTTTATTAGCGCAATATAAATTATGGACCAATTTATCCAATAAGGGTTTCGACTCTCTTTCTAGAATATTATTACCATAACAAAGATTGATGCATTATTTATCTGTATGACCGGTTTGCCATTGCATGTCAAGCATTTGCTCTTTATTTTTATTTAAATGAGTTTAAATGAAAAAAATTCATGTTCTTTCTGTTTTTAGACTTGACTACTTTCCTTCCCCAACTTGGTGCAATATCATTTACTCGAGCTGGGGCTGTATCCTTTCTTTTCTTCACCGTCGCCCCAATTTTTTAGGGGTGGGGTGTGTGTGGGTGGGGTGGGGGGGGGGGGAGGGGGGGAGGGATGGGAGGTGGAAGTGGAAGTCAACTGCACTTAGCTTGTATGTAATTGTCTGCAACCGTGTGGAGACTTCATAGTTGGTCTATCAGTTATTAAAATAGAAATCATAGTGGCATTTTGCTCATAATATTACTTTGGAGCATTTAAAATGTTGTCGTTTAATGGTACTAATTATGGTTGCAACACATAAAAAAAGAATAATTTTTTTCGTAGAACATACTTTCACAGTAATTAAAAAATAAATATAGGATCTTAAAGAGTAGATTATTGAATTGAATAAATTTCATGTTAAAAATTGCATAAAAGTTGGGGTTTTTTTTTTTTGGGGGGGGGGGGGGG
>CAIGRN010184091.1:0-10949 GCA_903798345.1 Fraxinus anomala | reverse complement strand
GCTTTAACAGTTGAACATATTTCTACATTGATATGACAATCATATTTAGCTGTTAAGTAAGGATTGTAAGGTACAATCCATCTATTATCTAAGAAATGTCCCCTTACTTTTACTTTTTCACCATCATTGCGATATTTATATCGTGAATATGAATCATTATCAAGTGAAGTCGTCATTGTATATTCTCTTGGATAGTTATTTTTGCATATTTTATTATTTGACATACAAATATTATTCAGATTTAATATTCCACACGGACCATGCAATATATGTTTTACAACAATAGGATGTAAATGTGGGTAACGATTTTTTGTCCGGAATTTCACAACAAACAATTTTATCAACCAAATCAACTGTAGTAATTTTTTATCCAGATTTAAAAATCAACAAAAAATGAGCATGTGAAAGACCTCTATTTTGAAATTCAATTATATATATATGCAGCGATGAAACCTAAAATATGTCTTTTAAACAAATCAATTTTTAGCTCCTCCAACTTAGCTCTAAATATTCGTGTAACCAAATCAGGCGTGTTTTGCTTTTCATCATTATGCCTTAGTTCTTGTTATATTTCTGGCCAATTAGGATTGTAAGTTATTGTTAAAAAAAATTAGGTTTACCATATCTTTGAACCAATGCCATAGCATCCATATATCCTTTTTTTATTATCTTTAGGACCCCATGTGAATGAGGATGGTAAAATAATTCTTCGACCAATCTTATAGCGCCTACTTTAACCAATTTCGACACTATCAACAATTCCTTGATAAATTTCAGCTCGTATTCATTTTTGGTTATTACGAAAGTAATCTAATCTAGTAGTTTCAATTTTCACGTACATATCAACAACATATTGTTGAAAAAGCCTACCAGCATGGAGCAAAATACAGTTACCTGAGTTTCGAACTTATAATTTATAGTAGTAATACTCACGACAAGACACATGTGACCTTTTCTTCCTCTTCTTCATAACTACAAGATAAATATAAAAAATCTATCAGGAAAAAGTTCCAAAGAATAAAAAATAATGAAAACAAAGTTTTCAAATGATGAACCTTCAATCTCTCTTTCAATCAACTCATTTGCAGAATTTATGTTATTGATGTTTAAAAGGTTCTCTTGGGTAGAAGAATGAAACATTTCTTTATTNCCTCATGCCATCCACACACTCTAAAAGGAAAGAGTAAAGGGTATTGAAGGGGATTATAACAACCAAAATAATAATGCACTCTATGTGAAGTGCCGTAGTGACCATAAATCGATATATCAAGGCTTTTGTTGTCTGCAGATGGATCATCATCAACCCAAACGGCAGCTACTTGTAAAGCTGTTGGAGTGTTGTAAACTCTTTGATCTAAACCTGGATCACATCTTATTTGTATTCGACATATATGTAAATTATCAATATTACTCAATGAACGAAAGAATCTAGAGTAAGGATTAATCCTTAAGATATCAATTAACATCTGTAAAGTTGATTCACAAAATTTATCTGAAAAGTTTAATCGATTTGACAGTTCATTTCCAGTATCATAAAAGTATAGCTATAAATAAGTTGGGTTATTGTCAGATGGTAAAAGTTGGTTTATGCAATGATAAACTTGTCCTTGAACTCTAAATGTATAAATTCCTTTATTCATCTTACACAAATCTTTGTCATACTTGACACTGTAATGATAAACTTGGCCTTGAATTCTAAATGTATAAATTCCTTTATTCATCTTACACAAATCTTTGTCATACTTGACACCAAAAGATGTGAAAGCAAAATTGTTGTTATAACTTCTTGCAATTTTTTTGAAATTCAATGCTACGACTGAATTTGAAGTAAACAATTCATATAATTCATTAGGTACATTATGTATATGCAATTTAACCTTACCATCAGAACAACAAAATCCTTTACTCTCCCTACGAATTTTTTTGCACTACAATATGAACAAATTGTTAGCTGTACAAGTACATGGGATTAGTTGGAATGTTCTGCAAACAAAAGTTCATAGTTTGCTGATTATTTTGTACACCTTCATCAAGTTTAAGTCCATTCTCTTTAGAGTCATACTACAAAGTCTAGGTCGGGAAGATACACTATAACTACAGCCAACAACTACAATAAAATAAACCGTCATTAACATTAAGAAATAAAAATAATATTTATTTGGAAGACGTGAAAACATCTTATAAGGTGAATTTCATGTTAACAAAGATAGGGACCCAAACGTAAAAAAATGTAAACTTACCTATTTGAGCTTCAAAACTATCCTAATGTACAACACTATCCGTATGACCTTGAAGTTCAAGTCGATATCCACCATGCCCTTGAGTTTGACAATTTCGTAAAAAATAGTCAACACTTTTTATCGGATTGAAAAAAAACATGAAGAAAAAAATAGTATGCAGAATTCCCACACATAGCTATTTCAGAAGTGTTACACCTCAATTTTGCAATGCATCAAGTGTAGTGAAATCAAATGGAAAAAGGAAATAAGCGAACTTATCTATATCAATTCACATAAATAGTACAAAAGCTATGAATACAGTTAAGAATATAAACAAACAGCGAATATGTTACATATTTACTTAACATATATCAAATGATTTTCCCTAAAGGTGCACTATAAGTGAACTCTATACAAATACATTCTTCTATTTTTCTCTTCGTCATCATCGTGCATCACGTGCTTGCGCGTATAATTGTCTACGGCATGCATTTCAAGATTCTTTTGTTTTATCATATATCTCTCTACGGAGCTTTTTTGCATCACCACTCTCGGCAGCATCCATAAAAAAAATACCTAAATACATAGTAAAGTGAAAATAAAAGAAATCAATAAAAATAAGTATAAAACAAAGGAAAACATAAACCAGTACAAACAACTCTCCTGCACTTCATCAATATCTCATTCTTTAGGTGTCTCTATGAAATCACATAACACTTACATACATGCTCCTAATAAATTTGGGGAGCTACAGTTGGGAAAACAAATACTCATGCTAGAGACAGGAAAACAAAATAAACTCGAAATAATAACTCTATATGAGGATGGTAATGACTTAGGATTACAAAAGGCAGGTAAAGGGAAAGGAGCAGCCGAGGCCAAAGAAGAAAAGAAGGAAGAGGAGGAAAAACCCACTTTGAAAGAGTCCAAAAAGAAGAAAAACGACCGGAGAAGAAACACATACGAAAACAGAACAAGAAAACGTTATCACACAAGCTTTTATAGACTCCCAATTTAACAGCTCACTAACTAAGTCGACCCTCCATTTCATATGTTCAACCACTCATAAACATGATAAAATAGGTGACTGGGAAATAAGATATATTACGAGCATCCTAAACCACTACACCTCTTTTCATTTCATACTATTCTCTTCATGCTGTTTCTAACTTAAGAGTGGGAGATGCTTATTTGTTTTTTACACTACATAAAATCGGTCATTGGGAAATAAGATAAATTGCGAGCATCCTAAACTAGAAAGGGGGTGGAAAAAATTATTACTACACCTCTTTTCATTTCATACTATTCTCTTCATGCTGTTTCTAACTTAAAAGTGGGAGATGCTTATTTGTTTCTTACAATACTTTAATAAATGGGCATTTCAAAGTTAGGACATGGGTGCTACTCAGAAGTTGTTCGATGAAATGTCCGAGTATGCAATCAAGTGCAATGCATTTAGTTACACAATTTTGTGGGAAAGAGACATTAAAAGAGACGTTTCTATATCTTCGTGTAGCCGAAGGGAAAATTGGCCTAAAAAAGAGAGAAGAAACGACACTCATTGCAACGAAAATCTCAAAGCCAAAAGTCTAAAAGAGAGAGAAGAAAGTGCTTACAGGCGTGAACCCAGAGGTAAGCGTTTACAGGCGTGAACATGAAGGCAGTGACGGATGTGATGAACAGACAACGATAGAGAGCGGCGATTATGGCGATATTGGATGCTTAAGCCCAAGAAATCTAGGGAATACGAATTATGAAAACAAATGGGAAAATGCTTAAACGACCTCGTTTTGGTTGACGATATGAGAATTCAACACCTGTAAAAAAATGCCTCTTTTATATTGTTAGGACATATATGTTAGAATTTCGGAGATTTTTAGTAGCATATTTTAAAATAGTCAACTAGAAATTTATAAGTGATATGCACATTATTTCCTGTACATACTTGAAATAATGAGCAAAAAAGGCAAATATTCTCTTATTTATGATATTCCAATATTGATTTGGAATATTTAACTTTATTAAGTCTATGTTTGAGTCACATTAAAAGTTTCATTCTCATTTTTCTACTAATTTTTAACCACACATTTTTCAATAAAATAATATTTTTATCGCATCAATAACTTTTCCTTTTTTTTCAACCATACATTCTCCATCAATCTACTATTTCAAAATACATTCTTTTAAAATAATGTAGCTCAAACACACCATAAGCCTCCACTTTGTGTGGGAACAACCAACATTAGGGGAGCCTAAGCCTTGAATAAGACCCGGATTGTTTGAGTCAAGGTGTGTAGCACATATGACCAAGCCACGAAGGGAATGTAAAATGGAAAGAACTCAAATTGGTGCTTTAAACATCAAACGATGCCTTGAATCAAGTTCTAAAGTTTAACATGAACGATTAATCTTGAATTTGGTAGACTATTGTTATGTCTCCATTTTATGTGAGTCTTATTCACTTCCATTGCTCCACATGGGGACACACGGAGGCAAGGTGTAGTAGATGAACTTGATCTAACCTTTAAGCCCAAATCAACAGCTTATGCCTAAATTGATTCACACAATGTGGACAAGGTCGAAAACTATAGCTTGGATCCAACACTAGCAAAATCGAGTGTAAATGCCAAAGTCTTAAGGCTAAGACCAAAGCCTAAAGTGATGCTCTTATAGGTAGAACTTTCAAAATAGATTATTTTGAACCCACAATTTTTCGAAGCATAAACTAAGGTTGAACACCTAACGAGAGCCCTATCTGGACTTTGGGGCATTTAACACATTGATGAGCACGGGCCAATGAGCCAAAGATACTCTATAATGAGGATTTAGTGGAAGATACCAATTATCAAGAAAGCTCCCAAATATGTATCACCCTATTAAGGAAGATGAATGACCAAACATGACAGGATAGGAGGAAATAGGTTGGCATCCCTTGATGGTTGCTAATAGGGTTGGATATGGTCCGGTCGAACCCGAATTTTTAGGTATTTTAAGTGGAACCGTCGGGTAAAAAATTTAATTATGGGATCGTTCAGTTCGGTTCGGTTCGATTCAATTCGGTCAATTCGATTCCAAGGTTCTGACAATAATTAATTTTTTTTTATATTTACAACAATATTATATTAATTCAACTAATGATATGTTCAACTTTAACTCTTACAAAATAACATAGTCCAATCCCATGATATTTTTTGCGCTTATTTTTGTTGAGTTTTTCATATATTTGACTGTTAAAATCACAAGAATAGAAAAATAGCGAGCTCACAGTAATGAAAAAAATGCGCAATCAAGCTTCCAATTCGATTTCTCTAAAACAACAGAAGTGGCACTACTGTAGAGCATAATAAAAGATTTGCATAAAATTTAGGTTAATTTGATTAAATTGGACTTGGGCTAGAAATTAGAAATTAAAAAAAATCATATTTTGAGTTTGGACTAAATTAATTAGTTAGCAAATTTATTTAGAAATAAATAAAATAATTTGGCTTATTTAAGATTAAAAAAAAATTAGGGAGACTCAGTTCTTATTCAGTTATTTGATTATTGGTCTAAAATCGAGAACCCAACCAAACCGAACCCATCGATTTTTTATTCGGGTATCCGTTTGAGTATTTAACTAAAGAAAAATTGCTCGATCCGATTCAATTCAGACCGAGTTCGATTTGGTCAGTTCGGTTCGATTCAGTTCGAAAATTTTGTCCAGCCTTAATTACTATTAATTAAAGGAGAAACTATAGAGTGCTCAAATGAAAGTGACCCCCATCAAGTACCCACTTAGAGTATGTGATGTGAGAAGTCGGCTACCCATCTACAATTAGCATATGGGCAGGAAGCAACCCATCCAGGAGGTATCCCCTCTTTCCTTGAACTTTATTAATTCCTTCTTTAAACCCCTTAAATTCTCTATTGAGGTATGTGTAATCATTCATATCCTAAACTCTGCAACTTTTTTTCACATCTAATTTTTCTATTTAACTTGATTGTCAAAGTGCGTACGACGGTTGCATTCCCTTCCGTAGTAATAGTCTTGCATTCTAACATTGTCCAAACTATACATTTATCATACATGTGAATGGAGATATGTCCCAATTCTATTAACTTTGAGATCGTTCAGATTTTGTCATTTTGAGGTCAGTAATTACAATAGTAAAACAAAGGGAAAAATCATAAATACCTAGGAAGAAGTTACAATTTCATATTTTACTGTATTATATATTAATATATTGATTTTACTATTTGCAAGTAAAAATAAATTGGAAATACTGATTTGCAGACTTCCCATATTTTGTATGGTAACTGAAAAATGCTCAGGCAAATATCGCGGCCTCCAATCAATGCATCGTAGCTAAAGGTGGAATTTCAAATTCAAAATGGGTGAGACATTGCGACGAAGGTATTTAATACAATTTTTATATAAAAAAAAAATGTGGGTTTTTGCATTTACATGGTTGTTTGTGTGAACTACTGATGTTTTGTAATGTACATCAGTACATGTAGTTCTTTGTGATTAGTTGTTAATTCTTGAAACCGATTTGTGCGTGATATTTCGTTTTACCTTTGTTACACCTTGAAACCTCGTGTTGAATGCTTATAGTGATCTTAAAATTTGTGATTTTCCTTGGATAATGAGTTCAGACAGAAAATGTTGTAACTAGATTGTATCGGGCACCCGAGCTGTTGCTTAATTCTTTGGAATATACTGCTGTAATAGACGTGTAGTCCGTAGGTTGCATCTTCATGGAAATTATGAACAGAAAACCTATGTTAGAGGGAAAGATCGCATGCAATATCAAATTCACTTGGTGATGGAGGCGATTTTTTAATGCTTTTCACCAATTTATAACTGAAATAGAATTTTTGCGTGATTAGCTTATTGAGCTAATCGCTGAATATTGAATTTTCACATAATTAATTAGTGGTCTATAGTTTTCAAATAAAAAAAATTCTCATGTTGATTACGTTTTTGTAGCTTCTGGCACCCCCACTGAATCTGATCTTGATTTCATCCTAAATGAGGATGGAAAAATACACCGCCAGTGACTTCCATGGCATCTCTATCAGCTATTTGCAAAGGTTTTCCCATGTGTAAATCCATTAGCCATCACCAAATTGTTTGGGCGAATTCATCCAATCTCCCAGACCTTTATTATGATTTATTACTATTCGGTAATCTTGTGTCCGTGTACTTTTTGCTATTTGGCACACAAGCTGTAACATATGATAGAAGTTATGAATATGAAGGAAGATATACAGAATTTTGTCTTCATTACTAAGATATCTTTTAATTGTTTTTCAACCATATTTTTTTGGATGCAGTTATCAAATATGTGAACATCTTCATAACATGCAATAGGATCACATTTGGACTTCTATTACCCAGTGGATGTAATCTTATCGAGTGGTGTACATTGCAAAAAAAAATAAAAAATTGGATGAAGATTGTACCAGGTTACAAAAGGATGAAGATTGCACCAGATTACGAAAACATATGGTATCATCGCATTTCTGCATATTGCACGCATCCATTATTATTGGTCAGCTGTTTTTGTTCATAGTTAATGATCTAATTGTTTGGGACCTTCTAGTAGATCTAGAATGGACTGAATGCATGTGGCCAACACTAAATTGTTTGAGTGAATTCGAATTTTCCATCAAGTACTGAGTTATTTTTCCAACTTGAATGCAGGTGATTTTCCCAAGCTTTGGTGAGAGGTATCTTTCATCTGTCCTGTCTGAATCCGTGAGGCTAGAGGCTAAGAACATGACTTCAAGTAAACAATTTTTCTGGCTTTCAACCCCTTACCGCGTTCTCATGCAAGACCATACATGTCAAAGCTTGTTTTAGTTTTTTTCAAATATTGTAGATGAAATTTTTGGAATTTGAAGATTATTTTTATAGACTTAGCATGAGCTTTTTTTCTGGATGTATAGATGAAGTGATGGGATTTTGTATCAGTCAAGTACTATTGTTTTTCTTCTTCGATTACAGGACTTTTGGTTTTGCCCTTGGCAAAACATTGCTTGTGTTGGTGACTTGGTTTGAATAAATTTGACTTAGCAACTATTTCCTCTTAAATGCAATTTTCAGTTTTGTTAGTGTTCTCTTTTGACTTAATAATCTTTGTTCATAGTTGAACTTGAACAAAATGACACAATTTCGAGTGGTTTCATGTGGTTACGTGACACACGAGGAAAAAAAACCCTTTGTGACACATTCGGACATCCTACCTTGGAATGTGATATATACGATGGATGGTAACGTTACAACATAATTAACATAATCCAATTTGAAAAAAAAAACAATAAAACTAAACATGGACTGTTGTTCAACAACTATGTTTCAATGGACCATGGTAATTGAATAATTCCATAAGTGATGCACAACATATGCAATCAATGGTTGAATGTATATTTTGGGATACGAGAACATACGAAATGGTGAACATACATATGTAATATGACGAAATGACAATTAACGATAAAATTCTTGGAACTATGAAAGAAGAACAAAATCAATATATCAAATAGATAAAAACTCCGTAATTGAAGTTCAAATACATAGTCATAACCAAAATAACACCTACAATATTGTGCATGAATTATCCTAACGTGCTCGAACATAGACATGAAACACAATATCACAAATGTTATCCAACGTGTCCATAAAAAGCAAGTGGGTGCATTTCACCAAAAAAAAGAAGCTAGAAGACAAGAAAATCACTTGTAGTTACGTTCAAATTCTATGATCCCTCGACCATCTTCACCTTTCCCGCCATCGTCACGCTCCTTGGTACAAGGTTCGAATCTGTTTTATACTGTCCACTCGGCTTTTGATAATTGTACTTGAACAGTTGACTAGCCATGTTCAGTCTAGCCATGTTTAGGACAAATCCTATTTGCATTTCTTCAATCTTCCCATTTATTAAGTATTCGGCGTACTTTGTCACGTACACGCCGCAGTCGTGCTTGAATCATGGAAGATATTTTACACATGTACGTATAAATGAAATGTTTATGTAGCATTAAGATGGTGTATTCAATTGAGACTTTTAAAGACTTTTAAAAATTTAAAAAGATTAGGTGTATTCAATTGAGATTTTTAAAAACTCTTTATAAGTTTAGGTGTATTCAATAGAGACATTTATAAACTTTTAAAAAGTCTCCAAAAGTTACATATTATTCAATTGAAATTTTTTTTGAAGTCTATACAAATCATGTGTTTCAATTGAGAAGGACTTTTGGAGAATTCACAACTTACTAGACTTTCAAAGACTTCTTATAAGAAACTATAGTATAGGAAATCTCAAAAGAAATCTCCCATCTACCGTCAGATTTCTCAAAAAAGAGACAGCATCTTCTCTTTCACATTCTAGGGTTTTCTCCATCTCTTCAAGCAGGTAAAATTTGCTTTGCTTGCAGTTTTTCTTCTCTCTGTGTGTTTTTTGTTTGATTGTGGGTTTTCTACTTGATTTGTGACGGGTATTATGACGGGTAAAGATTATTGTTACCTGAGTTTGTTTCTTGATTTGATCCTTCATATGTTTTCTTGTTATTAGGCATTCAGAATTGCAGCCCTCATAATGAGTGGGAGATTATATGAATTTGTGATGTCGTCTTAATTATTTCAAGTTTTATTTCTCAATTCTGTAAATAATTTTCTATGTTGGCTGTTTTTTCTTTTGTGATTCTTTTTCTTTTTATTTTATTTTTTATTTTTTATGTTCTGTTTTATCATGTTTTTCTTTTGTATGTATTGATAAATTAAGCAGCTTAATTTTAATGTTCTTTTGTATGTATTGATGAATGAAACAGGTTTAATTCTTAATGCATTCCAGTAGTTTTGTCTTGTGAACACTCAACTTGCTCACATGCACGCAACCCAATCTTTTAAACTCAGAGAACTCCCGTTTACTTATATTTGCTTGTCAACATAATCTTTAAAATTGTATGGAGTATGCAAATCTTGATTATGGAAATTTCAATGGTTGATCGTAATAATTTAATGTTAACACAATTGCTTGGAGGCTGGCTAGCTTTGTTGAAAATTTAGCAATATCTTTTCTTCGTTTTCCTTCTTCATATCTTTCTTGTTATTTGATCACTAAACTTGAAGTTCTCAAGTATATGTCTGCACTGCGTGGTTAGTTGGTCACTAATGCCATCTGCAACCATTAGTTCGTTGAATAGCACTTCAACTTGATTTTTTCTTGTAGTTGCTGATGTCATACTTCTTCCTGATCCTTAATATCAGATGACAATATATATCTTCTATGAAGCATAGAGTTCAAATATTCTCAACTGATATGAACATGGTTCAAACTATTGGGTTTTGTGACCTAAATTTGGTCCAAATTGGGTCTAGGCCTTCGCGTCTGGAATTTTGGGCTTGAAGATGTCAAAATATGGTTCAAGAAGGAAAAAAAGACGAATTGACGACGCTGGAGCGAGATGAGCAAAATTGGAACAGGCAGGCTCTCCCCCATGCTCGAGCGACGGGCCGTGGATCTTTTTCCTTATTTTTCGATTTTACGTGACTTTTAATCTAGTTCATATATTTTAGATTACTTATAGGGTTTGGATATCTCTCCTATAAATAGTAGACTCTTCATTCAATTTTAACAGTACATTATTGCAGAAGTTGTATTTTTCTCTCAATTGATTGTTAATAAAATATTCGGTTTATCATCCAATCTCTTCTTCTTGTTTACTTTTCTTTTAAATCTTGTTCTT
>CAIGRN010184073.1:0-11876 GCA_903798345.1 Fraxinus anomala | reverse complement strand
TTGGGACTCATATGAAATGCACTAGCTGTATCCAAAATCCACTCCTAGTTAGGCTTGGATTCCACGTCAGAAATTGTCAAAAGATCTCCATCACTTACAAAATTCTATGCGATGCTTATTTCACCTGAAGTCTCTGATTGCCTCCAACGATTTGCAGTTGAATTACCCTTACCATGCAACTTCTCGCAATCCATCTTGATGTGTCCTTTCTTCTTGTAGTAAAAACAGACCCTATTACTGAAATTCACCATCGATTTGCCTCTTCCCTGATCACCACAAATCACATGAGCTTAATCATCTCTGGAACCAGCTCCAAGCATATGTTTTATCTTCTCCTTTGAGAACAAAGCATCATACGCGTCTTTAATGGTGAGTGTGTCACGACTGTACATAATCGTGTCTCTAAACGACAAAAATGAACCAGGCAGTGAGCACAGCAGGATTAAGGCCAAGTCTTCTTCATCATATTTTACCTCCAAAGTCTCCAGATCAGCGACAATGTCCTTAAACATGGCCGATGATCTTCTAGTGATTTGCTTTCTGCCTTGCGATGAGAATAAAACCTTTGCTTCAGATGCAATTTGCTGGTCAGGCTTTTGGTTATGCACAATTGTTCAAATTTCAATCACAATGCAGCTTTTCCTTCAAAACGTCCTGGAGAATGTTGTTAGATAGATGAAGATGAATTTGCGAAAGTACATTGCGATCCTTCCGTTGCTTCTCATATGTTGTCTAAGTTGTGGGTATCATATCAAATCCCAACAACGCATCATCCAAATCCATCTGCGCCAATATAGCTCTCATCTTCACTTGCCATAACAAAAATCTTGTAGTGCAATCCAATAGCGGAATATTATACTTCATGGTATCCATCGATAACAAAACATCAAACAATCAAAATCTTTGTTCTGCGGAACTGCTGAACCTTAGCTCTGATACCACTTGTTAAGAATTTGAAGACGTGATATGACGCGATATGAAGTATAGATCGCACAAACAAATAAGTAAGAACACGATTTAAAAGAAAAGCAAATAAAAAGATGAAATTGACAGAGGAACCGAAAATTTTATTAACAGCCAATGAAGAGAAAAATACAACATCTGCAATAACGTGCAAACAAATTGAATGAAGAGTCTACTATTTATATGAGAGATGTCCAAATCCTAGAAATACCTTAAAATATGGAAACTATGTTAAAAATCGCGTAAAATCGAAAAATAAGGAAAGAAATCCACGGTCTGTTGCTCGAGCTGTAGCTCAGCGATAGGCGAGCAAGAGACTTACTATTCCAATTTTTCTCCTCTCGCTTGAGTGTCCATCCAGCGCCATCAATTCGTATTTTTCCCTATTGGATCCTATTTTGACATCTTCAAACCCAATACTCCACAATACGAAACCTGGACCCAATTTGAACCGAATTTGAGTCACAAAACCCAACAGTTTTGACCCATCAGCTTATGCATAATCTTCAACTTATTTATAAACTGCAAAGTCAGGCATAAAATAATGAAATGTACCACAAAAGTACTCGTAATTTTATGTGTTCTAGTGCACTGAGGAGTCACCAGACAACAATATTTTTGTGACCTACTCTGATGCACCGAAAGGGATTTGGGCCCGTGAATTGGGATGCTTAACCCTTTGGGACATTCTATACCCGTATGACCAGATTACAAAGTACATTATATTCAATGTTTTTTTCCCTAGTCTATTGTGATGAGATAAGATTAATGTACATATTTCAGTTGATGATTATATTATATTTGTAAAATGATAATACTTACTCGAATTTAATGTGATATAAATGTTCACGTTTTATGTCAAGCACAGTTAAATTGCATTATGACAATCTTAACTATTATTATTATTATTATGTTATGTTATAAAGTGAATTATTTAAGTGATGTGAACTCGATTTTTTATAATATATATAAATGAGACAACATAATTATTTTTGAAATTCTCTCCCAAGCATATCAAAAATTTTTTTTTTCCAACAATTTATTTTGTTAAGTGGCAATTAAGTCTTTTGGACATCTATGGGAGATACAGCCCGTTGATAACTAAATAGGTTCACTACGTACTCTGTATCTATGTATATAGTTTATGCTGTTTTAATAATAGAAGTTTTATCGTCCCGAATTTATCTATTGTGCTATTTTGGTGTGATTATTAGAGAAGCAAATGGTTCTATTGATTGTGAATATTGTTGTTGGAATATATTGCAACGTATTTAGGTTGGTTAGCGTAACGATCCAGCCTCTATGCTTAAATCATTAATTTACCAACTGTTTATTACGAGAGAGTCTAACTCATTTTACCCTTCACGACTTTCTGTCGCATCCCCCGAACTCGAACACATGATCTCCCACAGGGAACCGTAAGTAAATTAAAAGATTGGGCATAAAGGTTGGATCTTTACTATTGAAAAGGTAATGTTGTCATTAAATCAGTTAAGCCTATTAACCTCGATAATAACTAAATTATTGAACTTCACTAATTCTTATTTAACCTAAAAATGCGTTTGAATTGTTGGAATTACATGTATGGATGTGCGAGCTATATATATATAGGTTAAAGTGTTTTTATTCTAAGAATCACATAAGTTCAATTTTTACAATTCTCATACACGCACACAATTGGAAGGAATTTCTTTCACTATTATTCTACAAGTCATATTTTCAGATTTATCTTGGTGTCAATTGAGGTAAGAATACATAATGCAAGGAAAAGTTCTTAGTTTTCTAGATATTTATATAATTGTGACATGAAATACTTTAAGGCCTACGGGTCGATTTTTATATAAATTTTTCGAGATAGACCATTAGGTCCAAATATGTAAATCTTCTGAGGTATGGGAATTCTAAAGAAATTCCTTGATCTATCTAATATCAATTGCTCTAAATTTAAGAATTTCGTGTATATTATGTCGTTTTATTTTTATATCATGTTAAATAAGAATTTTTACATATTTTTACAAAGAATTTTCAAAATACTCACTCTTATGTTAAATTTCAGATTAGAACAGTTGTGCTGGACCTATGAATGATTGGACGAGTCATGCTTATGAATTGCCAGCAAAATTTTAGCAAGGATTTATGGCTAATTTTTGTTTTAAGAATATTTTTATGTTTAAGCTGTTTTTATATTTGAGCCTTATTGACATCACATGTTAAATTTGACAATTGAAATAGTATTATTTTAAGATTTAATAGTATATGAAAATTTCTCACTTAAATTTTTGAATTAAATTTTTGATTTACCGGTCAAATCGCAAGATTTGTTCAATAGTGTCAAATTCTGCTTAATTTAGATAAGGAAGATTTTGATATCAAAGCCCTTTCTATAGATTGAGGAAGATATCCAAAGTTGATTGTCTTTCTCTTTCAAGTTTTGCGGACTCTGGATCCCATGTTTATGGTAACTCGACAGCAGCTTGCACTATTACATATGATTGCTTTCTTCGTACTCTAACAGCACTTTTTTTTTTTCTTTTTTTGGTATTGTTCATGCTTATTGATTTTTTTCTTATGAGATTTAAATGTGTTCTTGTATTGCTTGTATCTGAACATGAGAGTGTATAATTTACGTGTCGACTTACTATTAATGTACTAGCATTTCCTTTCTAACAGTTATTGATAAAATAATATACTAGTTGAATGCAATTGAGTTATATGTTGCTGCAGATGCAAACAAGAGTGAGAGAGAGCAGATCTCAACATATTATTCCTAAATTTTATCTTTCCTTCATCATGTGCAAATGTGATTTATGTGCATAAATGATGTATTTATTTATTATTATTTTTTTGTGTTATTAAGAAAGAAGTAGCCTTTCAATTTAAATAATGAATGTTGGTTTTATTAAATATATGCATTTGGCCATTGTTTGAAAAAAGTAAAAAAAAATTAATTTTTAAAATAAATGAAATGATTTTGCTCAAGTGTTTTCAATATAACTTGTCAACTGGTTAGGAAAATGATTTTTACTTATGCTAGGTACATGTCTACTTGTTTATTTATTATTTTGTTCTATACATTATGACATTTTTTTTTATTAAACAAGTATTAAAATAAGACCCTTAGCAATTTCATTGCACATTCATATTGAACATATTGAGCTACTGTGTTGTCCAATATTTCTAGGACAATTTTATTATGTTGATTTAAAGAAAATGACATGATAACTAGACCAAGCAGCTATGTTTAGGTATCTAATGAGAGTGTCGTACAACTTTGGTAGGTATCAAGCACTAGCGCCTCCTCAGAATGGACCGGTAAATGCCAATAACACGGGTTCAATTGTGGAATATTTTCATCATTTCTAACCTCCTTCTTTGATAGCAAAGCAGACCCTTTGACAACTGAGGTGTGGTTAAGAGGACTGGAACGTATCTACAAAACATTGTTAAAAGTTTGCTTCATGCATTAGAATAGAAGGATAACAACATGCTACGACTTGGGCATAGTTCTAAGAAGAAGTAATGATAAAGTACTTTCCTAATCCTTGAGGGATCGAAGGGAGACACTGTTCTTACAACTGAAACGGGGAAAGATGTCACTTGATGATTATGAAAGCAAGTTCGAACAACTTTCTACGTATGCTACACACTTTGTGGACACGAGCCAAAGAAGGCTAGGAGGTTTGAACTAGAGTTGCATCTAGAGATTCAAGAATCATGGCATCTCACCATACTATACTACCTACAGTGAAGTACTTTAACGGGCTCAATCAATTTCTAATCGTCTGGAAATGGATCAGATGACTAAGCAAGGTAATGAATCATATGGGAAACAAAAGTGGAATATGTCGAATAAAGGGAAAGGTCTTGGACAATTTAAGAAGGCCAATACATGATCAGGATTAAGATCAAGCAAACCAAATAAAGTTAATGCACCATGCCATAAATGCAACAAGGCCCATGGAGAGAGTGCTTGTTTAGGAAAAATGTGTACTATCGATGTGGCAAGGAAGGCCATTTTTCCGGTGACTACAAGGCAAACCAAAATGGTATTTACAACTCACTATGGTCATTATGAGTTCATTGTAATGCTCTTTGGATTAATGAATGCTCCTGTGGTATTTATGGATTATGAATAGGGTATTCCATCAGTATTTAGATGAATTTTTCATTGTATTCATCAATGACATTTTGGTGTATTTAAGGAATTAGGAGCAACATGAAGCATAACTCAATATAGTGTTGAAATCACTATGAAGGGAGAAATTGTATGCCAAATTAATAAATGTGAATTTTGGCTTGATCATATAGTTTTCCACGTCATGTGGTTACAGTGCAAGGAATTGAAATAAACCCTACTAAAATTTAGGCGATAACCAAATGGCCTAGACCGACTAATGTAGTTGAAATTCATAGTTTTTTGGGATTAGTCGGTTAATATTGGAGATTCATCAGGGGATTATCCAAATAGCTGGGTCAATGACCATAATAATCAAGAAGAGAGTAAAATTTCAATGGACTGAAAAGTGTGAGGAGAGCTTTCAAGAAATAAAGTAGAAATTGGTTACATCTCCAGTTTTAACTATACCAAAAGATACAGATGGATTTGTTATATATAGTAATGCATCCAAATAGTATTTGGGGGTGTGTACTTATGCAAAATGGTACGCCTCAAAATAGCTAAAACAGTATGAGCGAAACTATCCCATACATGATCTAGAGTTGATGTCAGTAGTACATGCTCTAAAGATATGACATCACTACAACTATGGGGAAAAGTGTGGCATTTACACGGATCATAAGAAATTGAAATACTTCTCCACTTGAAAATATTTGAATATGACGCAGAGAACGTGGTTGGAGGTATTTAAGAATTATGACTGCACTATTTATTACTATCTGAGTAAGGTAATATGTATATGTTCTTAGTAGGAAGACAATGAGACAATTGTCATTTTTACCCACAACTTAAGGGTGGTTGGTAAAGAGTTTGAGAAATTAAAATTAGAAGTTTTCATTCATCTAGCTCGGGTTACTGCAAGGATTTCGGCATTAAAGATTAAACATATTCTTAGGGATCGATTAAAGAATGCCCAAGACAATGGCCTATTATTGAGGAAAATTAAGGCAGAAGTTGGCACAAGTATAAGGAAAGGTTTTGCAATAGTAGATGACAATGATTTGATGTTTGAAGGAAGGTTACGTATACTAAAGGATGAAGGGATAAGAAAAAAGATATTAGATGATGCTCATTATGTCCCATATGCAGTGCATAGGGCTGGACGTGGGTTGGGTTGGATTAGTTTTGAGTCCAACAAAAACCCAATCTAACATGTTCGATTAGACAATAATTCAAACATAAATCAATCCATTCATGGTTGAAACCCAACTCAATCCAAACCGACCAAACTCGGGTTGGTTTGGGCTAGGTTATTTGGTTTGGACTTAAGTCTAATTCAAATTGGACAATTTTTTTATAGGTCTAATGGTCTGACCTTTTTAATTAAATTTGAACAATTTTTTTAAGTTTGATACCATTTCAATTTGAACCAATTTCAGTTACGTTAAAAAGGGCGACTTGAAAGGCCTTAAGTCAAATATCACGTCAAAAATCAATAGTACCATTTAAAGTCGATTTAAAAGGCCTAAGTCAAAAATCACGTCAAAAAATCGAGTCGAGAAGTCGATGCACGAACATCAACGAGAGAGAGAAGAGAGTGAGATAGAGGGGAATTTTGATCATTATGTTTTAGATTTTTGGTTTTAAGTACTAATTTTCTTTTTAACATTTTTTAGTTTATTGGGTTAGGTTGGGTTGTATTGAGTTTTAATAGATAACTCGGAATCCAACCCAACACAACACAACCTAAATTTTGATTTCCCAACCCGAATACAGCCCAACTGAACTAAAAAACCAATCCAAACCAATTGGTTTAGGTTGGATTGATCAGTTTGACTGGTTCAGATTGATTTTTATCCAGCCCTAGTCGTGCATCCTGGTGGTACAAAAATGTGTTGAGACGTTCACGATATATTTTGGTAAAGAAATATGAAAAAGGGGGATTGATTTCTTTGTTGAGAAGTGTATGGTATGTCAACATGTTAAAGTGGAACATTAAGGCCATCAGAGCCATTAAATCCATTAAAAATTTTAGAGTGGAAATAGGAGAAAGTAGCCATGGATTTGTGGTGGGTTTTCCAAAGTCAACGAAAGGATATGATACCATCTGGGTAATTATGGACAATTTGAGAAAGTCGTCTCATTTTTTCCAATAAGACGATGCCAATGAAAGGATACAATGCCTATCATCCTCAATTTGATGGATAGTCTGAAAGGACTATTCAAATCTTAGAAGACATGCTTCAGGCATATTGTTTGAATTTAGCAAGTAGTTGGGAGTCGCACATATTGTTAGTGGAGTTTGCATATAATAATAACTTTTTGGCTACTATTAGTATGGCTCCTTATGAAGCCCTTTATGGCATGTCTAGAAATTACTGTAAAGACAGTACAAGCAATTGATAATATTAGAGAGAGAACAAAGTCAGCTCAAGATAGACAAAAAAGCTATGTAGACTAAAGAAAGAAATCGGTAGAATTTGAAGTCGGTGAGAAAATGTTCCTAAAAGTTACACCAAGAAAAGGGGTTATCAGATTTGGCAAGAAGAGAAATTGAGACCTTGATTTATAGGTCTTTTTGAAATTCTAGACCGAATTGAGAATGTAGTATCCACCTAGATTATTGACAATGTATAACGTATTCCGCATATCAATGCTTAGAAAGAATGTGCATGATCCCGAGCATGTGATAAGCTATGACTCATTGAAAGTATAGAAGGATTTGACGTATGAAGAAGCCCCTTTGGGTATTATTGGAAGAACAGTACATGCATTAAGAAATAAAGAAGTTGATTTGGTTAATGTTCGATGAAAAAATCATGGAGTCGAAGTGGCTGCTAGGGAGAAAGAAGAAGAAATAGAAGTCAAGTATCTAGAGCTTTTCGACTAGATAAGATAATTTCGATGACAAAATTAATTTAAGGAGGAAGGGATGTAACATCTCGAATTTTTACTTACTATTTCCATATAGGCGTAAATTTAATTAATTTAATCTTGGCCATTTAGGAAATGAAGTCCATATCTAGCCTTGTTATCTAATGTCCAAAATTTTAAGTGATAAGCTTAATCCACTTATTTGCATAAAGGATTTATTTTCTTATAAGTACTTTTTAGAATTTATCGTAAATTTTATTTTGGTCGAATATTTAAGTATTATATAAGTTAATAAAATATATCAAATATTATACTTATTTTGTAACTCGTGTTTAATAACATAAATTGGGCGCAAAAAACAGTAACTTTGTAATAGATATGTTCGAGTTATTTTGATATAAAGAAAAAAGTATTTTCATCCAATATTTTTTTAATGAAAATAAGACTTTTATGAAATTTACGTTTAGTCACCTCTAGTAAATGAAAATGTAATGTAGTCATTAAATCAGTTAAACCTCACTGACTTCATTAACCTTGATAATAACTAAATTAATTAATCTTATAAATTCTTATTTATCCTGAAAATAAGTTTGAATTGTTGGAGTTAGGTGTATGGAAGCGAGGGTTATAGTGGTTTTATTTTAAGAATCACACGAGTTCAATCATACACGCACACAGTTGGATGGAATTTCAACAGTGTATTTTGGTGTCATTGAAGTAAATATATATAGTGCAATGCTAAAATCTTATTTTTCTAGATATTTATATAATTATTGCATGAAATACTTTAAGGCTTCCTGGTTGATGTTTATGTAAATCCTTTGAGATAGACAGTTAGGTCCAAATATGTAAATCCTACGAAATATGAGAATTCTAAAATAATTCCTTGAACGATGTGATATCGCAACCCGTTGCTCTAAATTTAAGAATTTCATGTATGTTATGTGGTTTAATAATTATATCATGTTAAATAAGAATTTGCACATATTTTTACTGAATGTTTTCAAAATATATGCACTCTTACAAGAAATTTCAAATTAGAACGGTCGTGCTCAAGGCATGGAAGATTGGACGAGTGAATTTATGAATTCCCAAGTAAAATTTTAGAAAGGATTTATGGCTAATTTTGTTTTAAGAATATTTTTATGTTCAAATAGTTTTGGTATTCGAGCCTCAGTGACATCATATGAAGAAAACCAATCCGATTAGAACACATGAAAATTGCAAGCTGGAATTTCAGGTTTGGAGTCACAGTCAGAAATCACCAAAAGATCTCCATCGCTAAGTATTCTTCTGCAAGACTGGCATCACTGGAATTTCCTATTATCCTTTTTGATCTGTAGTAGCAAACTGATTCATGTTCCACAATTCATAGTAATCCTTCTCCAAGTCCTCTTGTTGTTGCAATACCAACAAACTTTATCAGTGTTGCTATCCTTGACTATACCCCTTCCACGACAATATGTCTTCCTCTCACGAATAACAAGATTCTCTTTCTGGGTTTTAGATCCGACGACCAGATACTTCATATTTTCCTTAGAATAAAGCACATCATACACCTCGTCAATAGTAAAAGTATCCCGGCTATAGAAAATAATATCTCTAAAAGTCACATATGAAGGTGGCAACGAACATAAGAATATCAACCCTAAATTCTCTTCATCGTACATGACCTCCATGGTCTTCAAATTAGCAACGATCTCCTTGAACATCGATAGATGATCTTCAAAAAATCCACATTTTGTTAAGTGATGAGAATACAAATGCTACTTCAAGTGTAACTTATTGGTCAAACTTTTTGTCATACAAAGTTGCTCCAATTTCAGCCACAATCCTTGAAATTTTTCTCTTTTGTCACATCTTGAAAAATTTAATTAGAAAGATGGAGATGTATTTGTGATAGAGCTTTCTGATCCTTGTGCTGCTTCTCCTCCATAGTCATTGCTGCAGGCATTCTATCCACCCCCCAACAAAGCGTCATTCAAGTCCAATTGAGCAAGAAGTCGCATCTTGATATGCTACAAAGAAAATCTACTATTGTGATCCAAAAACAGAATCTCAAATTTCATAGTGTCATCCCTGAAACAATCGACATTATTCAAACTTTACTTTAATAATCAATTTGGACCTTCCAAGAAACTGCAAAAACATTGGCTATGATATTAATTTGTTGAGAATTGGGCCAAATAATAAAGACAAGAAAATAAGAGTAATATGAAAAATAATGGATCACACAAGAACATAAGATTTATGTGAAAAAGAGAGAATTTCAATCAGATCTAAACAATGCTCTCAAATTTGTAATGTATACAACAATGATCTTATTGATAATTGAGCCTATTGTCGTCTCATAAGATATTTGCTATTGATGCTAAAATATTACTTAATAAATTGTTATGCTATTCAACACATATTTAGTAAGATAAAACTCGAAAAATTCCCAATTGTCCGGGATTTATCTCATGTGTTTCTAGAGGAACTTACAGGCCTACAAAAAGATACAAAAATTGAGTTTGTTATTGATTTGATTCCAAGAACGACTCCTATTTTATTGATACTGGAAGGATGGAAAGAGTTAAAAGTTCTATTTCGTCAAAGATTTTATCGGACGTAGTACATCTCGATAAATGCAGACCTTTTCTATTGGGCTAGACTGTACAGATAAATGCATGGCCCAACATGACTTATTTTGGGTTGGGCGAAGCAACAGGCATAACTTGATCTATCATTTAATAACATGGACTGAAGTCTTCCCTTTGAATGGACAATTATATAAAGACTAGCTGCAATATTTGACTAACAATTAACATTTTCTATAGCAACATCAATATTAGTCAAGTCAACAATTACATTTCAGCCATGTATACACAACCTAACCCTTGGCTGACTGGCAATAAAATATAATAAAATTATGTTTCAAAATTTGATAATAATTATAGATTCAAAATATTTGGTTGAAAATGAAATTGGAAAAAAAAAGTTTTAAAAAATGGAGATCAAATATGAACTATTAAATTTTCAGTAGATTTCAAGAAAAATATATAAAATTTATTGTTGAAAATTTTATAAAAATTGTGGATCTCATGAAACATATGACTAAAAATGAATTTGAGATAGAATGAATTTAAAAAATGAATACCAAACATGAAAGTATTTTGAAAAAAAAATTATTTTGGAATAGTAAATTTTTGGAGAATATATCGTAAAAAAATAATGAAAAGTTTTGGATTTACGTGTAATATTATTTTATTAAAAAATGAGTAGTTGATAAGAAGAGGAAGAAAAATAAATTATAATATAGAACTCAAAAAAGTATAAAATATTGTACAGTGATATTTATTGTTTGGTGCATTCTTGGTTTGAAGTCAAGAAATCCAAAGGAGATACCAAAATACCAAAATGCATCAAAAAATGGTAAGAAGTCAATTTTACCCTTTGTTTTTATTTTTCAAACAAATTGATTAAGTGTATTTGTGTTATATATTTTTTAATACAATAAATTATTATTATTATTATTATTATTATTATTATTATTATTATTATTATTATTATTATTATTTTGAGTATTTGTAATAAATTTTAATAATGTAATCAATAATAGTTAATGAATAATAAATTATTATTATTATTATTAAATAGAAGCTTAGTATGCTGGTCTAATTGTTAGTAGACAGATTTCACATGATTTCGGTTGCGTAATTAGTAAGTTTGAATGCTAAAGCAATTGTAACATTGGACTTACAGAAATATCGCATTAATCGTTTTTTTTTTTAATTTCATCTAATTATGTGAAACCTAGTCCATGTTTTGTAGGGATTCAAATTAGAATTTTAACAAAGTCAAAGTCAACAAAACACATATTTTATCGGACTCACAATTTTTCAACCACAAATTTAATTAACTTTTATCAAAATTGCTAAAA
>CAIGRN010184069.1:0-10546 GCA_903798345.1 Fraxinus anomala | reverse complement strand
GATTAAAAATAAAATGTAGAAGAGTGTAGAATGATATTGATAATAAAATGTAGAGAGTAGAGTAAAGAATGAGAGATTGATAGTAAATTTGATGGAAAAAAATGGATAAATGGATGAATATTTATAAGGGAAAAACGAAATTAAAAAAAAAAATTAATGACCGAAACGGTCACTGAAAAAATTCAATGACCGTCTGATCCTCTTTTTATTTTTATTTTTTGTGAGCCACAAGCTGAGTCGACTCGTGGCTTGCATATTACACGAGCCTACGAGCCAGGCTCGACAAGTCGACACGCTCAACTCGTGCTCGAATTCGTCTTTTTGACGAGTCCCAACGGGTCGTGACTCGTTTTTGATGAGTCAAGTCGACGAGCCGCTCGATTCAGTAGCCCCCCATGACTACATTATATTGAAGTCTATAATTAATTTAATTTTTTTTCTGAGTTTCTGTTTAAATATTCTATTTCTCTTATTAAAAAAAATAAGGAATTTAGGACCCAATAAGAAGTGGTAACTAAGCTTTATTCCGTCTAAATAATTACCGTTTCAAAACTAGCATTGAAGAATCCTGCATTATTACGGTTAAGAATTTCAAGATTAGCGTACATTAAAATCAACGTAAGAACCTACGTCTCTCCTCGCGCACTCTATAAATAACTCTCCATTGAACTCTTTCTTGAATTCGAAATAACAAAGGATCAATCAATTTTTTTTCTCCCTTTTCAGCCATGACAATGTCTGACAACAATTCGGAGAAGAAAACAAAGGGTAAGCGAAAGATCGAAATCCGAAAGGTTGACAAGAAAACAAGTTTACAAGTAGCTTTCTCCAAGAGGCGGAAGGGTCTTTTCAAGAAGGCTGCGGAAACGAGTCTATTGTGCGGCGCAGATGTAGCAATTCTCATCCAATCTCCGGGTAACAAGTTTTTCACTTTTGGCGAACCCTCTGTGGAATCCGTTTTGAATCGATGCCAGTTTCTTGATGATGCCCGCAATCCAGTGGTTGAAGAAAAGAGTAAAAATGAGGAGGCAACGAGGGAATTTTGGTGGGAGAATGAAAACTTGGAAAGAATGGAGTTGCATGAACTCCAAGCCTTTCAGGAGATACTGAATGGCCTAAGAGATGAAGTTTTGATCAATCGTGCTTCAGTTTCTTCGTAAATTCCAGTCCCACGCGAGGATTTTAACGACGCCGCTATGAATTTAGATTAATAGATATGACACGATATTATCACAGAATTAGATTTTAATTTTGAATGTTGTCTGTTGTAAAAATTAACAGTTCACTAGTCTTGTTTACGATGATGATTTCTGATTGATAAGCATTAATTCTTTGTTCCTGCTGCTCGATTGAATTGAAGTACAGCATTAATTCTTTGTTGTTTTCCTGTTTCTTGATTGAGTTATTG
Organism: Fraxinus anomala; assembly: GCA_903798345.1. Lineage (NCBI taxonomy): Eukaryota > Viridiplantae > Streptophyta > Magnoliopsida > Lamiales > Oleaceae > Fraxinus > Fraxinus anomala. Next base: position 9,138 of record CAIGRN010184069.1, on the reverse strand, counting down.
AAGTATGAGTATTAATTCTTTGTTGTTTTTCCTGTTTCTTGATTGAATTATTGAAGTTCAGATTGCGGTAGAGCTCGTCTCATGTCAGCCATGAAAATTGTAGAGTCGAGGTGATGGAGGACAATCGTATTTATAATAGGATTTCTTATACAGGTTTACCATGTTACACACCATTTTCACTTTCTATTAAAAAATACTGCGGTGATAAAGCCGCTTTCTCGTGGGTCAAAGTTGGCAACAAATAGAAGAGGATAAAAGACATTTTTCTTCTTGATTAAGTATTTGAATTGGTCAACAAAAACATCTCCACAAATTGAAATCAAATTGCCAAAGCCAAAACCACCGCCTTTGTTATCTATATATACATGCCTATATACATATTATCCCATTTTCTTGACTAAAAACCATAGAGATAGAGAGCATTTTTAGAGAGAAAAAATAGTGAGATTTAAATATTGAATTTTCTTTTATTAGATAGAGTGAGTAATTTCTCTTAGTACAAGAAAGAGTATTGTCAATTGTGCTCTCCTTATTAAAGAGAGAAATTCTTGTAATCCTTTTGCTATAGTAAAATCCTTCTACAATCTGTCCGTAGTTTGTCCACGTAAAATTTTGGTGTTCATTATTTTTCATTTCGACTTGAGTTATAATTGCGCGTCCCTTATCACAACGTCCTAACAAATACTAGAAAGATGAGATTGTGTAACGTCACTAACGTGGTGCAAATAGATAATTGTCATGTATTTTGGGAGATAGTCATGGTACGATGATGTAGATGCCCTACTTACATAGGTCGAGATAATGTGTGTATTTTGATGGTACAATAAGAAGATTGTTGTGGTGTTACTTGATGAACAATTTGCAAATACTAGTACTAGCGTTAAAAAGAGCAAAAGATTTATACGATAGGTGATGGGATTAAAAAATGTATCATTCAAAATGATTAGGATGTTTCTAACCATGATATTATAATACATGTAGAAAGGCACATGCAACTTGAAAACACGAAACTTGTTAATCCCTTATACATGGAAATTGAGAATGACTGTAAGCGCAAGGAACCAAAGAAAATTCTAGTGAAATTACCATCGAAGACCTCAAGTTCGAGCCACCACACACTGATAATGAACAAGTTTAGAAAAGCCCAACTCGCGAAAAGAGAATTGGACTTGCTAGTCATGAAGGAATCAAAGAGAAAGAGGAGGCATGCATTCGCGAAAAGGCCATGGGTATAAAAACGAACATTTCTTTGATGCTTAAAGTCATAGGAGAAATGGCGTTAGCTAATTCTATTTTCACACACATTCAACTACCATCACTGGTTGAATTTATTTATCCTTTATAATAAGATTTCTTTTTGTAATACGACTCTCTCTTTTTTTATTTAGAACAAGATTTCTTTTTCTTTTTCCTTTTTTATTAGAATATGAATTCTTATTTCTTTTAAATTAGAATTTTAGTTTTCTTTTCTTTAGGTTTTAGATTAAATTCCTTGTATTAGTAAAATTGGGATATTATTTTACATATATAAAGGCTTTAAAAACTTTTCAATCTTCAAGTTTAATCAATTCAATACAATAAATTATTCTCAAAAATTTCGAGTTTTTCAACTTTATTCTTGTTTCAAGAATTTCAATTCTATTACAGCTCCGCAAGGATAACATAGTATTGGATGAAAAATAGTAAATTTGCAGAAACAAACACATCAAGTACATTTCAATTATAGATGATTAAGAATTTAAACTTTTCATAGCTCAACAAACAAGACTATATGATTAGTTACTACCAGCACCCCAAGAAAACTCTACACAAAAAGGTCTATACATATTTATAGTTTGTTGAAGAGAAACCTACTACTACATACTGGACAGATGTGTCAAATTCTCTCCATTCGTTCGCGCAAGGCAATAAGAGACACATCTCCTGTGAATCATGAATGATGTGCATTCAGCATTGCTCGATGAACCATGTCGATAAATTGATCATCCTATCCACAGAAAGATAACAATCATACAAGGTAAATGTACAGAAAGAAATCAAAATTTTAGACTAGATACCAAGATTTTGTACAAGTGAAATGCAGAATAGTAGTTCGCAAAGAAGGGTTAAATAATAATAATGAAATAAGTTAATAGACACGTATCTAAGCAAAAAGGGTAACAGACATCAGCTTGTTTAACTTTATGACAAGTAGCAAATCAAGAGGCAATCTGGGCATCGGTGGTAAGTTCATAGCTGTTTTTTAATTCCACTAACGTGATTTCCACTGTGATCATAGAAACTGACGAAAAGAGCCGTAAGTTTTTCCACTAGTAAATAAATCCAGAACTCTTCATCGATCCATAATGGATTACTCTTCTTACAATAATCAATCCCATCATCAATTTAGAAGCTGATCAGAAAAGTTTATTAAGTTTTTCATTTTTCAGGTCATCAGCAAGGAAACCAATACATGCATGATTGGGTGAACACTACACAACCTGAGAGCTATCAAGTATAACGGTTTCTAGTGTAAGCTGTTAAAATAAATGTCATTGCTTGAACACAGCTGAAAATGGTGTATGCTTAGACCATCCAATAGCATAATAGGTACCGACATGATACCGAAGAAAGTTCACAAATTTAACTGACTAGACTCGTGACCAGAAACTTTGCATAAGAACAAAAAAACTCCAGTGAAAATTGAAAAGCATACCTGAATGAGCATCTGAAGTGCCTCGCGGACTTTTTCTCTGCTTATAACAGTTCCATAATTTGGTGTAGGTACAGAAGAAGTTGGAGTGAGCGATGGTGGGGGAGTTGGTGGTGGAAATGGCTGGAGTAGAGGAGCACCATAAGGTCGCTGAAGACTTCCTGGAGGATTAAGTTGGGGTGTAACTGGTAGAGACGAAGAGACAGGAGGGACAATCAGTGGTGCAGAGGAGGGAGGTGGGCCAAAAAATGACGAGGGCTTTACCAGATCAGTTGAATGCTTAGATACATTGTTGGGTTCGGGTGTGTCAAGTATAGGCATTATAGGGGTAGATGTCGCGAGAAGAGATGGAGTCTGGACAGTTGCTAAAGTGGATGACAAGATATTAGGCGGACGAGAAGAAGTACCAACTGTTATAGAAGAGTGAAAAGACTGCCCAGAAATTGCTGCATTTGGAGTACTCCCAATGTTCATAGCCGTCTGCAACTAATATTCAATTAAATAATGAAAAGAAATTCATCAAATTTATTTCAATTGCACATGGTCATTAAGCTAATCAGAGATTCGTAATTTATTAAAAGCTAGAATTGCATAGCACACTTATCTGAAACCAAAATGCTCATAAAGCACCAATCAATTCTACCACATGTTAAAACATAGATACGAAGTTGGAACGACATCAAACAGGGGCATGCAAAATGGGAGATAGAACTTTACTCGTTTCGCTGGAAAGGAGGTTGGAAGCAGAAGGAATTGATAATGTGGCAGGTTTCTAACTATACGGTTATCTATTAGAATAGGAACATATGAATTGCAAATTCTTGTTGGTAGAATTCCAGATAATGACATATCATATTATTTTAATAATTATATGATAAATTTTCAGCTTGATCCCAACTATCCAGGCATGACATATCTGACAATTTGATCTTTCTGACTCGGTACAGCAATTAACTCTCAAGCAATCTATTTAAATGCATCTTTTAAGCAATAAGACAAAATACTGAAAAAACAAAAAAGAAGAGGAAGAAGAAGCAAGGCAAACATACACTGAAGAAGTTCACAAAGGAAGGATCATCATGAGCATCTGTCACATTGGTGGTAGTTAAAGATGATGGCTCTAGAGGACCATCCATTACAGCCATTGTTGGAACAGCTTCTAGTTCTTCGAACTCACTGCATCAAAACAATAAAATGATTTCTTGGGAGGAGAGGCACAGCAAAATAAATTGACAAGTGGGATAGACGAACAAACAAACAATGAAGTGCAAATGATTAACACAGCATAATGATAATATGGGTTGCCTACGACATTTGTAAAGTCTCTACAACAGGAAACAGGGAAGCGAATCCTGAAATATAAATCAATAATACTTATATTCTCATGTGTCTAAAGTAACATATTTAAAACAGCAGAAATAACCTACTCGACCAGGTAAATACCCATCCCCTTGAAAATACGTTAACTACAACATATAAGTTGGAAGTGCAGGGGTTAAGTTGCAATTCAAATAATATTTCAGGCCAACTGGAAAATAGGACTGACTAGTTACCCCTTAAGCCTACAGCTTAGGTGACATGGATCTAGCATGTAACAACATTAATTGAGAGGTGCAAGAAGAAGGATAGACTCTGAAGAAACAGACACAAATTATTTAATAGAGCATAAACACATTTGATCAGACCCATAGTCTCTGTTTTCTGCAGGTAAATCTTCAAGTAATGAAGAATTCCATCATGTCACGTGGGTTACTATTGAAAACAGTGTTTACTTAGCACAAATTCTCCAGCTTCCATAAATTCACCAGTTAAATGACGAACTTCATTTTTACTCCTCTCCAAGAGTGGGAAGCCAGGTCCTCTTTTAACTTTCATTCTAGATAATTACTCTAGAAAGAACTCATTAATCATACCCTTGGAAGCAAGATATATGAACAAGGATTTAAACTCAAAGTTAATCGAAAATAGAACCATGACAACATAACAGTTTGAGCAAAATATGTTATGTTAATCACAACAAATTTATAATAAAGAGCGCCATTGCACAACTACTCATTGAATGAAGGATAAATATCATCTTGAATGAGCTGGGTCCAGAAAATGGGAATAGTTTGAAGCCCCAGTGAGTCATTTGAGTGATCCCATTGACATCCTTTTTCCGATAATCCTGAGATTACAATAATCCTCAACTGTCCTCTTTTTATACAAAACTCCCACAAATAATAAAGTACATGATTTAGTAAATTATACACCAGATCGTTATAAGCAGAGAACAGACTGGAAATGCAATGTTTCGCAGTGAATCAGTTAATAGTTGCATATATGTGAAGGTCTCAAAGTTTCAAATATATAAGTGCATGTTTGTCAAAGCTTATAATTGATTGTAGATAATGCTATTTCTGAGTTTAGGTGTCAATTAAGTGGCATTAACTGACTTGTCATATTAAATGTAAAGATATGAGCTCCATTCATGAGGGCAAGTCAATTAATACCACTTTCACGAGTCAATATAAATAGCATTACCCTTGATTATAAGCAATGGGTCATAACGAATGTGTGGTTAAAAGTAGGTAAAAGATATGGGTCCTACCAAAAGAGTGAAAAAAAAAATAGAGATCGATCAGTTGTAAGAAATTATTAGTTTTGACGAACAAGCACTGAGTAATTTTTTCACTTGAACTTCATTGCATCGGCCTTCAGGAAATTGCCTGTGTTCATGGTTATCAATGAGAATGAACCAGTATTACCTTTCCCTAGAAGATAATTTTGTCTTTGTAGGCACCTTGGAATATGCATTGAGAATCCTATTTAAAAATGTAAAAAAATCAGCACTAGAATAATGAGATACATACTGAACGAAGGTGAGGGTGTACGTTAAAAAAAATTATCATCAACCTCCAGCACTAATAGAATCATAAAACAAGTAGACAGAAAATTTAATTTAATTACGAAAAAAACACTCAATAAGGATGAGGGTGTATGCTAACAATATTATCTTTCAACATCCAGCATTAATAGAATCATAATCAAGTAGACAGAAAATTGTTTCATAATGAAAAGCACACTCAATTTCATTTTAACTGACTTTCATATTTATTTAAATTATTTACTTTTCATATGACTTCACCCAGGTTAAGTTTCCTCTATTCGGAATCTCACATGACTTGCAAAAATTTCTGAGATTCAATGCTAGCTAACTTTTACCTATTGGTATTCTTGCACCCTTAAGTCGGTTTCTGACCTTATTACTAGAAGCATAATTAGCGCTAAATAGCATGAAGACATATGATAAATATCCACACGAAAAAATTAATCAGCCTTCAATGATGAAATTTATTGACATCCACAGATTTCAAGAAAATCTAGAAATTCAAGGTTTTAAATTAACTTCCCTTATTCTTCCACTTAGTTGAAATTAAGCATTGACCAGGCATTCAATTATTCATAGGTTGCCATAAATAACCTTATTTACTAGTGTGCTTTCTTACTAATACAAGCAACAAACAATACATAAACAGACAACTATTACACACACAGAAAAAAAGAAATATTTTGACTTTGAGTAGATATAGGATTTAAATAAGAAAACGGCGAAGAGGAATAAAATAAAACATCGACCTGCTAAAGAGATTCGCAACTTCTTCACACTCACGTGCATTGTAGAACCATATTCCATTTACCTCTTGAGCAGCATTACGATACAACAAATATGGAACCTGCACTTCATACTCGAAATCTGCCAACAGATTCTCCACCAAATTATCTGCTCAAATCATTAAAAAGAGGCATCTTATCACAAATAGACCATCATCCATGTTTGTATTAATTGCATTTTCACACAATTTCTTATTAATTGCAATCAATTTCCTATATTATTCAACTAAATGTAACCAAATATAATGAGTAACCTGTATTACGGCGATTCATTACTATAAACTGGAAACGAGGTTGAGTATTCCTGAAACACCAAAACCAAAAATTACTGAAAACACTGCACCGTGAAAATTGCACAATTCGCATCAAACTCCCCCATCCACCCAAAAAAAGCAAAATCAGAGGAAATGAAGCCAACAAAGTAAATTCCATAAAAACCCCTAAAAACTCAAGTCTCAGCCTAAAATCACAGTCGAAATTCTCAGAAATTCCGGGAAAAAAACTCCACCTTTTCACCACAAAGAGAGAACCTTCCACGTCCTTTCGACTCTGGAAAACACAGAAGCATTGTAAATCAATAAGGCAAACTCCGCAAGCAATACTAGCCCGCACATCGACGCACAGTACATAAATTCCTAGATTAGTGTGTGTGATACCGTACCCATTGGCTTGTATCGACGTTGAATTCGTAGAAGGTAACATGGGCGGCGGTGATTAGAATTTCTTCAACAAACGGATCGATTCGCTGTAGCACCGTCAAATTCAGCACTTTCGTAGTCTTCTCGTCCAGATTCGGCATCAATTTCCCGTTTTGAGACATTCTGTATACCTCTACCCTCTCTCAATATATATAGGCGTATATAAATATAGCGTACAGAGCTATGAATCTAGAGAGAGAGAGAGAGCAGGACGCTTTTGCTCCTCACAAGTCACATGTGTGTATATATAGATGGATACACCACGCAACCCTGGGCCGGGGTCCGGCTGGATAGCTGGGTTTGAGTAGATTTTATAGTACATTCAAACGACTTAGATAGCTTTCGTTTCAATAAAAAAGTGTCCTAGTACAATAAAAGAGGGACTGTTCATTGGAATTGGTGCCCTTCCTTTACTATTTCCAGTTTGCTCCTTTTTTTTTTCTTTTTTTTTTTTTAGAACGTAAAACGATGTTGTATTATTTTTGTATAAACCCACAAAAAAAAAAAAATCTACTACATGCAACCCCCATCTGTTGTGTCAGACATTTCACACAATCATCATATCAATTCTCTTCTCACAATTATAGCCGGACCAGAAGAGAGGCTCAAGAAGCTGTTGTCTTAGGCCCAACTCTTTAGGGAACCCAATTTATTTTTATTATTATTATTTTATTTTTTTTACTTCCTTCTTTATTTTAAAAATTCATTATCGTTTATACTCGTTCACCTTTGTTCGATTACTCCAAACAATTAGACTTCTTTAACAATGATATCGTAAATCACGGAATTAGTGTCTGGATTAGGAATACTCATTCCATTGTGTAACATCCCTCGGCATATATTTATGCGTCGTTACACACATTTTTGTTGATCTGATCGTTTATTAAACCTAATTTTTTTTAATTGCATTGACTGATAGAGTTTATATATTTAATTGATTATTGTATAATTTTGTCTCTAAATTCAATTACATTTTTTCAATATTCGGTTGATGGATCATTGATTTGTGGGTGTAATTGAATTTCTTTTCTCGATTTATAATCCATTATTAAGTAATGTGAATTTGTGACTTCTATGAGGTAATGGGTGCAATATATGTTTAAATATGATGTGATTTAAATTTTTTCATTTTACTGTTACATTATGAAAATATTTAAGACTTTAGATAATATATCGTTATTGTTGTTGCAATAACAATTTTTTTTTCCTCTAAAGGCTGTGAGCCTTGTGCAAAGTGAGAAAGTGTGTAAAATTTAATAATTTTTGCAGATAAGAAATTTATTTCCTATTTTATGTAAAATTAAATTCATTATGAGTGCGAAGTGTATTTACCATACACATGTAACAGAAGGAAATTTTCTTCCACTATAGCCAATTTAGTAACATTGATAATCATTTATTATTTTTTCCCATTTTCTGTTAATAGATTGTTTGGATTTGGTTTCATAAATATCTTATAACCATATTGTAGAATAGAAAAAAAAATCTTGGTTTGATTTTATACTTGTGGAATGGAATATTTAGGAAAGCAGCAAAATTATTTTTTTTTCTTTTCTGTTAATAGATTGTTTGGACACTTTTTTTCCACAAATTTGGCTTCATAGATATCTTAAATCCATATTGTAGAATAGAAACAAAAATCTTAATTTGATTTTGTACTTATAGAATGGAATATTCAGGAAAACAGCTAAAGGTCAAACAAGTAAGTCAAATATCATATCAATTACAATTGCATCAGTAGAAAGAAATTTCTTCAACTTCAAATTAATCAAGATTTATCTCCGATTAACTTTGTTAGGGCAAAGATCGAATGAATTGACCATATTATCTTCAATGGTTGAATAACTGGATTATTCAAAATTAATTAATATTTTTTTCTCTAAGACCGCAAGACGAGTTATATTTAAATGATTGTTTAAAATATTTTCACACTGTTATTTGATTATATGCTCATGTTTGACACCCATTTTATTTGAAAAATAATTTTTGGAATAGTGATTGATGGAAGATTGTGTGGTTAAAAAGTAAGGAATTTTTTTGAATTTATGTGTAATATTATTTTATTGATAGAATGTGTGGTTGAAATGAAAAATG